>ML436190.1:0-48240 GCA_005239525.1 Nicotiana knightiana | reverse complement strand
TCCCGAGGGTCCTAAGTAAGGATCGTACCTGTTTTTACCTGATCTTCTATCTGATTCAGGACGTCTGGATCTGGAATGATCTTCATCTCTCGAACGAGCAATGATATCTTCTTCTATTATGAGTTTAGTACTATACCTGTTGTATACATCGTTCCATGTTGTAGTGGGGAATTCTCTTAGACTTTCCTTAAGTAGTCTTGTGGCTTCCGAGCTTTTATCGTTTAGGTTGCTTGCAAATGCCATGGCCACCCAATTATCAGGCACCCTAGGTAACTGTATTATTCCTCTTTGAAACGTATCTGCAAACTCACAGAGTAGTTCCATGTCTCCTTGTATTATTTTGAATATGTCTTCCATTCTTTTCTCAACTTTTTGTGCACCAAAGTGTGCTTTTATAAATGAATCTGCAAGCTCAGCAAAAGAGTCAATAGAATTTTCTGGGAGAAGAGAATACCAGGTTAAGGCTCCTTTGGTGAGAGTTTCCCCAAATTTTTTGACAAGGACTGATTCAATCTCTTGTTTTGTTAAGTCATTGCCTTTTACTCCAGTAGTGAAAACAGTCACATGGTCATGTGGGTCAGTTGTTCCATCATATTTGGGAATGTCAGACATTTTAAACTTCTTGGGTATAGGCAAGGGTGCCGCACTTGGCTTCCAAGGTTGTTGAGAATACCTATAAACATCAATGCCTTTGATGATAGGTGGTACTCTAGGAATTTGCTCGATGCGATCGTTTTGCTCCTTCATCTGTTTCTGCATGGTTAGCAGTAAATTCTGTAATTCTGAGTTATTAGATATACCTGGTCTCATTTCGAGGGATGCATTAGGAGTATATCCTCTTCCTGAGTTTGCCAACCAAATTGAGGATTTTCCATGGTGATGGTATTATTGGGGGGTGGCATCGGCGGTGTAGGTAACGCTGCCGGTAATCCTCTCGCAAATTCTTGCAAAGCTTGGCACACGTACTCTGCAATCATTTTCTTTACACGATCTTGTTCCACAGTTTGATCATTATCACCATTGTGGTTATTGGATCTTTCTGGGGATTGTTCCCTTGAACCCCGTGGGGTTTCTGAAGGCGATGGAACTGGGGTTCCATTCCTTGGCTGGTTGTTGTCGTTGGAGTTCGATATAGTTCAGAGGATATCAGTTGAAAAGCAAAGATTATCAGATTCCCAGTAACGAAACCAATTTGTTTAACCAAAGAATTAGATCCCCTGACTAAAGCTATTTCTAGAATGAACTCGGGTTACTGATAATCAAGGAAATATGGAGAAATGAATAATAGATAATATTGCAGAAAGATAGAAAAGCAAAGTAAATTGTATTCGAGAATCAGATGCCTTTACAAGCTGTATTCCCCTCCCTTATATAGGAGATTCCTTGATATAACATACAACTCTTGATATGGTTGCTCATTAATGACTAATTATGACATTAATGATGCGTTACAAAGGATAACGGTAATTGGGGTACGGTTACATAACATTAGAGTAATGAATTGTGGGTTTTTGAATCTGCCCGTAGCTTTGTCTAGATTCATTCTGGTCGTGCCTCTTCCCTATTTTGATCAAGTTGAGTTTCCCGTGGCTGATAAGCTCGTGGGTTTATAAATCGTGCCTATTTGTTCCGTACCTCTTCAAAGAATCACATCCAGCTGTCTCGTTCTCTTGCGTTCAAGTAATTGGCTGAGTTATCAAAAGCTGACTTACGTGTGAAACTCTTTTTTAACAATACAACGACGTGGTGCAAGAACATCGCCTAGGTATTGTGCCTTCTACGAATATGTTACATCTCGCATTTTCGTACTTAAAGTTTCATCTTTAGTTAATTGACGTAGACTCGGGGATGAGATGATCTAGAGGTTAGCATATTTATGCTAGTTATAACTAGCAATAAGTAAGTGCCATGAAGGAAAGGGTACACGGATTAAAGAAAATGAGTTTCGTTGAAGGTTGTCGAATTTGGATAAAAAATGGTCCGAGCTATAATATCCAACACTTATAGACTAGTACCATGCAAGGTACGGTATGACCACGGTAGTATGACGTATATAGTATATGAAAATCAAGTAAGATTTTAAGTAATTTGAGATAATTTTTAATTATGCGGGTAATTAATTAATTACCGGGTAACAGTACATTACCTAATTAACTAATAAGTGGATAAAGATCAATAATTTCACCCCCAAAAACGTGGCAGCTAGCCACATTATAAAGAAATGACTAAGAGTCATTCCTTGATTAGGTGTCATAAGGTTACATATTCTTTTCAATTCCAAGAATTCCCAATAACTCTTAAACTTTATGATTTCATTTCTTCAGAACGTGAGGCATTCTTATAACTCCTTCAAGTTTCCATTATCAAGAGCCCTTAAGATCAGATGTTATACCTTAATGCAACGTGATTTCTATAATTTCAACAATTCCAACGACAATATTTAGAGTTTTAGCAACGGAGAAATTTTGCGGTTCTTAAGAAGTACGGTGCAAATTTCTCTAAGAATATCATATGAATTTTCTCTACTCCAGGTATGTTAAGGCTAATCTTCCTTCGTTTTGGCATTATGTCGTAATTACACGAGTTTGATAACGAGGCATAAAGACAAATTTATATTCCCGAATTTACGTATATTTTGCTAGTCCCGCAAGTTACTTATATTTTCCTGGTTTTGTAAGTTTTTTTTTCTTTATATTTATGTCCATGTGATGTAGCTCAGTTCTCTTTGACAAAAGAATACGATGCTACATTTACCTCAATAATAACTTTAGGTTGTTGAAGGGATTTTATCGAGGCTTTCTTTAAATTAATGGTCAAACCTTATACTTGTGAGACCACAATTGGTTTATTGGAGATTAACTTAGTGTTGATCCTTATTCTTTAGTATCTGAACAAACTAGTGCGCATTCTAAGCTGGCATAATCATAATAATAGAGTATTGAACTGTTCTAAGGTCTTTTTTCTTACCCTTTATACATATATTCTATCGGGACTTCATATTCATTTGAGTATTTCCTTCTTCCAGTAAAGAGATTAGAGAATCTATATATATATAGTATTACAATATTTTCATTACCATCGAGCCATAATCGATGGGCAGGCCCCTATTGGGCAACCTCTGATTAGATGGTAAGTTATATATTGAGCCTACTGTGGTCGGGCGCCTATTAGCGAGCCCAGTTGGTCGAGATACAGAGCCTAGTATGGCCAAGTGCCTATGAGCGAGCCTATTACGGAAGAGCAGTTATATATTCATACCGAGCCTTATAGGGCCGAACAACTATTTTACTTACTATATTGAGAGAATATAGTCATTATCAATAGGTGAGCATATCTTCAGATTATCTTTGACCCCCAGTTGCTTTCCGTTATTATATTATCAGTTCGGTTTTAACTTTCAGTATATTGAATTACATACTCGGTATATTATTTTGTACTGTCATCCGTTTTCTGGGGGCGTTGTATTCATGCGTGCAGGATCGGACAGACAGACGGGTAGACCTCCTCAGTAGGTGTTGCCCGTGTTCAGCTTTATCGGTAAGCTCCCCGTCTTTCGGAGTTGCCGGGTCTAGCAGTTTGGTGTACATCTTGTGCATATATGTAGATTGGTTATAGGTCGGTCGGGGCCCTATTCCGATCACAGTACATCTATCAATAGAGGCTTGTAGACACATCCTGTCAGTTAGTTTAGTATGTTGGGCTTGTAGGCCCTGTACGTATATTTCGTTGGCTTGTCAGTTATAGTAGTTATGACGGCCTTGCCGGCCCAACTTTATGTTGTCATTTAGTCGGCGTTAGTCTCTATTCAGTTTTATATCTTGCTTCACAAATTATCTTGTAATGTGTATCATGGACAAAGTATGAAATTACATGTTCAGAGTCTCTTGTCGCAAGTGGTACGCAAGGATAAGTGAGGCACCGGGTGAGGGGACTAGTAGGGTACCCCCAGTAGATGGGGCCCAATCGGAGGCCCAGAAGAGACCCCTACTCAGCCATTACCGGCCCTCCACTAACTGAGGAGATTCCTAGGGAGACCGCACATCCAGTTCCCCCTCCGCTTCCATAATATCAGGACTTGAGGAGTGCGATGCATTTGTTGACACAATTGGTAGCTACCCAACAACAGACTAAGGCATCCATTAGTACAGAACCTTCTGAGGGATCTGGGAGTTCAAGGGTCCGAGAGTTTATTACTTTGAGTCCCCCTGAGTTCACGGGGACAGGTCAGAGGGAGGACCAACAGGATTTCATAGATCAACTTCACAGAATCTTTCGGGTTATGCATGCCACGGAGAAAGAGGCAGTTGAGCTAGCAGTTTTTCGACTCCGAGATATAGCCATCCTTTGGTACGAGGGATGGGAAAGGTCCAGGGGACGTGATGAACCTCCAGTTATTTAGGAGAATTTTTCAGATGCCTTTCTTGACCATTACTTACCGCGGGTGATCCGACAGGCCCGAGTCGATCAGTTTCTAGCTCTCAAGCAGGCAATATGAATGTTCGAGAGCATAGTCTCTGTTTTGACTCATTGGCCAGATATGCACTATCCATAGTTGCTACTATGCGAGACAGGATCCACAGGTTTTTACCAGGATTGGCCCCAGAGTTGACCGAGGCCTGTGCCACCGCTGCATTATAGGATAGGATGGATATCTTCCGGATTCAGGAATTTGCCCAGAATATAGAAAGGGGTAGGCATCGACAGCAGGGTACGGAGAGGACTGACTTAGGGCAGCGTACAAGGATGAGATTTATCAGATCTTATGAGCAGTCTCAGGGTAGTTATAGGCCCCAGTACTTTGAACGGCCACCTATATCTCTGCCACCTCCGTTATAGGGTTACAGGTATGACCGTTATACTCAGTCAGGACCAAGTTAGAGCTCCCACGCGTCAAGTTTTTCAGCGACTGTGAGGTTCGGGGCAGACACGACCATTATCTCCGCGGTGTGCTATCTGCGGTAGAGGACACTTGGGCCAATGCTGAGCCGGTTCCGATGCTTGTTATACATGTGGACGTCTGGGGCATATGATGCGAGATTTCTCAAATAAAGATTCTGGAGGTATGGCACAACTAGCGAATTCAGCATAAGGATCATCTATGTCCGTGCATCCTTGAGGGCGCGAGTCTTAGTCTTCGGCTGGTAGAGGTCGAGGTAGAGGTAGAGGTAGAGGTTTTAGTCCAGGTGGTAACCAGAATCATTGCTATACGTTAGCAGGTTGGCAGGAGCAGAAATCCTCACCAGATGTCGTGACATGTATGTTGACCATTTGCTCTCACGATGCTTATTCCTTAATAGACCCAAAATCTACTTTATCGTGTATTACCCCTTTTGTCGCTGGGAAGTTTGGTATAGTGCCTAAAATACTAACTGATCCTTTTGTAGTATCTACACCGATTGGAGAATCGATTATCACTAGACGGGTTTACCGAGGTTGTACGGTTACAATTTGTGGTCGTAAGACCTCAGCCGACCTAGTTGAGCTGGAGATGTTTGATTTTGATTCTATCATGGGCATGGACTGGTTGGCAGCTTGCTATGCCACAGTTGATTGTCGAGCAAAGATAGCTAGATTTCATTTTTCGGGTGAGCCAGTCCTTGAATGGGTAGGTAATACAGCGACACCTAGAGGTAGGTTTATTTCCTATCTGAAGGAGAGGAAGATGATCGCAAAAGGGTACATTTATCATACTGTGCGAGTTAGGGATGCAGATGCGGAGATACCTGCACTTCAGTCTATTCCAGTAGTAAAGAAGTACGCGAATGTATTTCCAGATGAACTTCCAGGCATTACTCCAGAGCGAGAAATTGATTTTGGCATCAATTTTATTTCGGGAACTCAAACAATATCCATCCCTCTGTATAGAATGACACCTTCCGAATTGAAGGAGTTGAATGGCATTTAAAAGATTTGCTGGAGAAATGTTTCATCAGGCCCAGTACTTCACCTTGGGGTGCACTTGTACTGTTTGTGCGAAAGAAAGACAGCTCACTAAGGATATGTATCGATTATAGGCAACTGAACAAGGTAACTATTAAGAATAAGTATCCACTTCCAAGGATAGACGATTTTTTTGATCAGTTGCATGGAGCTAGATGCTTTTCAAAGATAGATTCGAGGTCGGGGTACCACCGGGTTAGGGTTCGGGAGAGAGATATACCCAAGACAGCTTTCAGGACCCGATATGGCCACTTCGAGTTTCTTGCCATGTCCTTCGAGTTGACGAATGCACCTGCCATATTTATGGACTTGATGAACTACCTATTCCGGCCATATTTAGATCTATTCGTGATAGTCTTTATTGGCGATATTCTGGTTTATTTACGTTCATAGGATGAGCATGTGGACCACCTACGAGCGGTACTCCAAACCCTTCGTGATAATAAATTGTATGCTAAGTTTTCTAAGTGTGAGTTCTGGTTGAAGTCTGTAGCATTCTTGGGGCACATTGTATCCGACGGAGGTATAAAGCTAGACACTCAGAAGATTGAGGCTGTGAAATCTTGGCTTAGACCTACCACTCTGATAGAGATTCGTAGCTTTCTAGGCTTAGTAGTATACTACTAGAGGTTTGTAGAGGGTTTTTCTTCTCTTTTAGCACCATTAACAAAGCTGACACAGAAAGCGACTAAATTTCAGTGGACAGAGGCCTGTGAGTGGAGTTTCCAAGAGCTTAAGAACAGGTTGAACTCAGCACCAGTTCTAGCACTTATAGAGGGTCCAGATAGTTATGCCATGTATTGTGATGCCTCAGTTGTCGGGTTAGGATGTGTCATGATGCAACATGGGAAAGTAATTGCGTATGCTTCAAGGAAGTTAAGGAAGAATGAGTGTAATTATCTGACCCACGACATCGAATTAGCTGCGGTTGTCCATGCCCTTAAGATATGGCGGCATTATTTATATGGTGTTCATGTTGATATATTCTTTGATCATAAAAGCCTACAATATATCTTCAAGCAAAAAGAGTTGAACTTGCGACAAAGGCGATGACTTGAGTTATTAAAAGATTACGATGTTAACATTCTCTACCATCCAGGGAAAGCTAATGTTGTAGAAGATGCCTTAAGTCACCGATCTATGTCTAGCTTAGCACCTGTAGAGGCCGAAAGAACACAATTAACCAGAGAGATTCATCAATTGGCTCGTTTGGGGGTTCGGTTAGTAGACTCTGGCAATGGAGGAGTTGTACTCCAAAATACTGCAAAATCATCTCTCATAGCTGAAGTAAAGGAGAGGCAGTACGAGGACCCAGAGTTGGTCGAGTTGAGAGAGCGAGTTCCGCAATAAAAGAAGCCGTTGTTAGAACTCAAGGGAGATGGGGTTCTCAGATATAGGGGTCGTTTGTGTGTTCCAGATGTAGCAGGGCTACGAGAAAAGATTATGTCAGCGGCACATTATTCGGGGTACTCCATTCACCCTGGGTCGAGGAAGATATATCATGACATTAAGGAGGTGTATTGGCGGAACGATACGAAGAAGAACATTGCTGAGTATGTCGCTCAGTGTCCTAGTTGCCAGCAGATGAAGATAGAGCACTAGAAGCCCGAAGGGCTAATGTAGACTATAGAGATCCCAACATTCAAATGGGAGGCGATAAACATGGACTTTATCACGAGTTTACCTCGTTCTCATCGTAAGTTCGATTCCATATGGGTGATAGTAGGTAGGCTCACGAAATCAGCTCATTTCCTATCGGTCATATCTACATATACAGCAGAAGATTATGCAAGGTTATATATTAAAGAGATAGTGCGACTACACGGAGTGCCAATATCCATTATATCTGACTGTGGGACCTAGTTTACAACATGTTTTTGGAGGTCATTTCAGAAAGGTCTAGGGACTCAGCTAAATCTCAGCATAGCTTTTCATCCACAAACTGATGGACAGGCCGAGCACATAATTCAGACGCTCGAGGATATGTTACGAGCATGTGTTCTGGATTTTAAAAGAAGTTGGGATAAACATCTACCTCTTATCGAGTTTGCATATAATAACGGTTACCACTCCAATACCCAGATGGCTTCATACGAGGCTTTGTATGGGCGTAAGTGCAGATCTCCTATAAGGTGGTTTGATGTTGGAGAATCTGGGCTACATAGGCCAAACCTAGTTCAGCAGGCCCTAGAGAAAGTAAAGCTTATATGGGAGCGACTGTTGAAAGCTCAGAGTCGTCAAAATTCATATTCTGACATGCGACGACGGGATTTAGAATTCGGGGTTAATGACCGGGTATTCTTAAAGGTGTCACTATGAAGGGTGTGATGAGGTTTGGAAAGAAAGTCAAACTTAGCCCACGGTATATTGGGCCATATAGAATCATTCGAAGAGTTAGACAAGTAGCTTATGAGTTAGAATTACCCTCGAAATTGGAGTCTGTCCATCAGGTTTTCACGTATCTATGTTACAAAAGTGAATTAGAGATCCTATGCGAGTGGTGCCCACAGATGATGTAGATATTACACAGGACTTTTCATTCAAGGATATTCCGGTTGCCATCCTAGACCGACAAATCCGCAAGCTACGAAATAAGGAGATAGCATCTATGAAGGTTTTATGGAGAAGCAAGAAGGTGGAAGAGATAACGTGGGAAGCAGAGGAAGAAATGAAGTCAAACTACCCCACTTATTTCAAACATGACATATGGCTCGAGGTGGGATACCTCAGCACAACCCTATTCAGGCCAGTGGGTTCTCCGATAAGCTCTTATTTTTGACCTTCCAAATTTATAATAGACAACTATGTGAGGCCAAGTGTGGCATATATTGTATGTTTTCAGGCTTCGTGCAAGGTGGTTTTGGTCTAGTGTACGGAAGAGACTCCGGAAAATTTTTTCCCAAAGTGTCTAAGAGTAGACATTCGAGGACGAATGTTTCTAAGGGGGGTAAGGATGTTACATCTCGCATTTTTCGTACTTAAAGTTTCGTCTTCAGTTAATTGACATCGACTCAGGGATGATATTATCTGGAGGTTAGCATATTTATCCTATTTATAAAAAGCAATAAGTAAGTGCCATGAAGGAAAGGGTACACGAGTTACAGAATATGAGTTTCGTTGAAGGTTGTCGAATTTGGATAACGGTCTGAGCTATAATACCCAACACTTATGGAATAGTACCATGCAAGGTACCGTATGATCACGGTAGTATGGTGTATATAGTATATTAAAAGTAAGTAGGATTTTAAGTAATTTGAGAAATTTTTTAATTGTGCGGGTAATGGTTAATTACCGGGTAACAGGACATTACCTAATTAACTAATAAGTGGATAAAGATCAATAATTCCCAGCCCCCGCAAAACATGGAAGCTAGCCAAATTATAAATAAATGACTAAGATTCATTCCTTGATTAGGTGTCATAAAGTTACATATTCTTTTCAATTCCAAGAATTCTCAATAACTCTTCAACTTTATGATTTCATTTCTTCAGAAATTGAGCCATTCTTATAACTCCTTCAACTTTCCATTCTCAGGAACTCTTAAGATAAGATGTTATACCTTAATGCAACATGATTTCTATAATTTCAACAATTCCAACGAGAATTTTTAGAGTTTTAGCAACGAAGATATGCGGTTCTAAAGAAGTACAGTGTAACTTTCTCCAAGAATATCATACGGATTTTCCCCTACTCCAGGTATGTTAAGGCTAAGCTCTTCCTTCGTTTTGGCATGATGTCGTAATTACAAGAGTTTGATAATGAGGCATAAAAAAAAAGTCATATTCCCGAATTTACGTATATTTTGCTAGTCCGGCAAGTTACGTATATTTTCCTGGTTTTGTAAGTTTTTTTTTCCTTATATTTATTTCAATGTGATGTAGCTCAGTTATCCTTGACAAAATAATACGATGCTACATTTACCTCAATAATAACTTTAGGTTGTTGAAGGGATTTTATTGAGGCTTTCTTTAAATTAATGGTCAAACCTTGTACTTGTGAGGCCATAGTTGGTTTATTGGAGATTAACTTAGTGCTGATACTTATTCTTTAGTAACTGAACAAACTAGGGCGCATTCTAAGCAGGAATAACCATAATAATAGAGTATTGAACTATTCTAAGGTCTTTTTCCTTACCCTTTATACATATATTCTATCGGGACTTCATGTTCGTTTGAGTATTTTCTTCTTCCAGTCAAGAGAGCAGAGAATCTGTATATATAGTATTACAGTATTTTCATTACCATCGAGCCATAATCGATGGGCAGGCCCCTATTGGGCAACCTCTAATCAGATGGTAAGTTATATACCGAGCCTACTGTGGTCGGGCGCCTATGAGCGAGCCCAGTTGGTCGGGATACAGAGCGTAGTATGGCCGAGCGTCTATGAGCGAGCCTACTACGGAAGAGTAGTTATATATGCATACCGAGCCTTATAGGGTCGGACAACTATTTTACTTACTATATTGAGAGAATAGAGTTAGTATCAACATGTGAGCATATCTTCAGTTTATCTTTGACCTCCAGTTGTTTTCCATTATTATATTATCAGTTCGGTTTCAGCATTCAGTATATTGTCTTACGTACTCGGTACATTATTTCGTACTGACGTCCCTTTTCTGGGGGCGCTATATTCATGCGTGCCGGTTCGGACAGACAGACGGGTAAACCTACTCAGTAGGTGTTGCCTGAGTTCAGCTTTATCGATAAGCTCCCCGTCTTTCGGGGTTTTCGGGTCTGGCAATTTGGTGTACATCTTCAGCATATATGTAGATAGGTTATGGGTAGGTCGGGGACTTGTTCCGATCACAGTACATCTATCAATAGAGGCTTGTAGACACGTCCTTTCAGTTAGTGCAGTATGTTGGGCTTGTAGGCCCTGTATGTATATTTTGTTGGCTTATCAGTTATAGTAGTTATGACGGCCTTGCCGGCCCAGCTTTAGGTTGACATTTAGCCAGTGTTAGTCTCTATTTAGTTTTATATCTTGCTTCACAAATTATGTTTTAATGTGGCCCATGGACAAAGTATAACATTACATGTTCAGAGTCTCTTAGTCGCAAGTGTTTCGCAAGGATAGGTGAGGGACCGGGTGCCGGTCTCGCCCCCAGGATCGGGACATGACAAAATACCCCTTTCATGTGGGCTATTCTTTTTCTATTCTTCCCCTGGCCGAACAATTTTGCCGTTATTAGCGTGTGTGCTCGACCCAACTTTCCCCCTACATCTACAAGCTCATCTGATGGTCTTGAAACCCAAATTTTCATAGGGGAACGATGTTACACCTCCGCTACCGAGGCAGCACATGCCTAGTGGTAAAATTGGATAATAAGGCCAATTACCAGTTTTGGCTCAATTACTTCTACGTTAGAACCGAAGATGTAGTGATTAATGCAAGTTGGTTCCCTTCATTGTACTTCTTGCTGGTCGACTCTAGTTATACTAATAGTCTTTTCTTCACGCAGCTGATGTCGAATCCCCTAATTTTCTTGAGGGCATTCACGACTGGTTTAGTCGGGTCATTCCTCATATGATAGGGATCAACAAGTGGTCGGCCTTTTGCAAGAAGTTCAGACCTAAGCCCCCGGTAAGTCTGCTTACCTTATGTCTTTGTCATTGTTTTTTTGATTGTATATTTGCGGGTACTGATTTTGTTCCTTTGTTTTGTCATCAGCACGAAGTGGTTCGAGGAGGTCGAGGGCTCCTACTCTCATGTTACGAAAAGTGACTACTACAAAGGTATCTACCTCGGCTACAACCACTGCTGGGTCTACCCGGTTATGTGCCTCACCTTGGCCTTTGGCCTCAGCTAGACCAACTCGACCAGTGGCGGTTCCAATATCTGAGAATCCATCCCTTAATGTGCTGTATTTAGTTGACGAGTCTTCCCAGAGCGAGGAGGACTTGGTTCCCCTCAAGAGGAGGGCGGTGGATATCGGCGACGGGACAGTTAGAGCGATGGACTCTGCAAGGAGCGATCGTGAGCCAACCGTTGCTGCGTCAGAGAGTGACGTGAATCTATCAATCGAAGCTCCGCTGTCTAGGGGGTCATTAAATATGTTCCTTTACCCGAGGTTGCGGTTGAAGTTGGAGGGCTATCTGAGACTGCGGACGCCATGCTGAGAAATGAGTCGTCATCCTCGAGACCGATTGACGTTCCTTCGCCGTCCAAGGAGAGGGGAAAAGGAATTACCGAGGACGGTTATGAAATCGGTTTTGATGTTGATCCCGATGAGGTGCGATGTTTAGTGAAGGATTCACTCGGGTAGAGGTGAGGTTGGAGGGGTCTACTCGTACCATAGTATTCCCCATGGACCGTGACCCATTGGTGAACAAGGAGGACGCGGTCCCCTCCTTGGGTCACCTTTGTTCTAATGCGGAGGGCAGGACCCTAAAGACGTTCAATGATGTCGCCATGTCATCGGGCATAGCCGGCCTCGCCCTGAGGGTAAATTTTCTGATCTTCCTAGTTTCTATGCCTTGCATCTTTCTCTCTCTTTCTTTTTTTAGACTGAATTTCTTTCTTTTTTGATCTTTCTCTTTTTTAGACCATTATCTTGGAGATTGAGAGTGCTCGCCGAGAAGACAGGCATAAATCCATTTTTAAGAAAATGGAAAGGAAGTACTCATCAAGAACCACGAGATCTGCAGGCGGTTCGATGTGAGTTGTAATTTCCAAGATGTTAAAGACGAGCTGAAGTAGAAAAACGATGAGCTTATGAGAATCATCAGTAAATGCAGTGAGCTCAAGGGGCGCTTAGAGACAATGAAGAAGAGCTCGAAGTGAGCAAGGGAGTTAAGGCCGAGTGTGCGTACCTTCAAACCCAAGTGGTATCTCTGCGAGCTGAGATCGAGCAGTGTTCGATCAGGGCTGACGCTTTGAGTGATGAAGTCTTCGAGAAGAAGGCAGATTTGGAGAAGGCCGAGTTGCTTGGTTGGCGGGTTTGGAAAAGGTGGAGGAATTGGAGGATGCAATACGCGTCCTCCGATCCGAAACATGCGAACAATTTGGAGACGGCCAGGCTCAGGGAGGAGCGGCTTGACGAGCGAATTGTGGGGCCGGAACAAGAGGTTTCAAACTTTGTTGACCAGATCATCGCCCTCGAGGTAGAGAGGACGCAATTGTTGGCTCAGCCATCCTCTTCTCACACTTCGTCTTATCCTGATATTTCGCGTGATTTATACAAGAAGTGGATTCACGCTGACGCCTAGCTAGACATTTTTTGGGATTTGATGATGGTGGGGAGAGTTCCTGAAGCTGATTTTGAGGATGCTCGTGCTAAGGCGCGTGCAGCTCAGATCGCCTATAGCTATGACCCTGCTACACCGAGGAATGACGATGGCGAGGTTGATTTGGATGGGATTAAGTAGGGTGCTTGGTACAAGGACGAGTACCCTGATGGCGATGGTGACGGTGGAGATGGCGATGCTGAGTAGTTATTCCCTTGTAATTTTTGTGGTTACTTTTGCGGGCGTTTGTTTAACCCTTGTAAAAAATATTTTTGGAATATGGAATGCTATTTTCGCTGTTTGTTTCTGAATGTTTTCTCTCTTTGGTCTTGTATGTTTTTATTGTTTGGTCGCCTTAACCATAAGAATTTTGGATTTGGTCGTGGCTGGGATGGTAGGTGTTAACTCGAACAAGGTTGAGTGTAGGTCGATTAGAGCGAGATCAAATGTGAGTCAGTTTAAACAAGGTCGAATGTTGCTCTAGTTGATTCGAATGATGTCGATTCGAATGTTGCTCGACTGGTATTACTGCATCGGTCCCATATACTATTGAGTAGGGTGTCTCTCTTATGCTCATTTTTTGGAATTGTGCGGTATGCCCATAACACTTCTTGCAGTAGTTTTGGCCGTAGTCCCTTGGCGTTCTCGAGCTTTTTCTTCATGATGTTCAGTATTGATTTATTGGAGGACTCTGCTTGCCCATTGCCCGCGGGATGGTCTGTGTTGGAGAGTATTCTTTTGATATGCCACTTCTCGAAGAACAGAGCGACCTTTTTCCCGATAAATTGGGGTCCATTATGGCCTTCGTGGACTTCTTTTAGAATGTTCCGTGTTTGATTTGGGACCAAACATTTTGCTAGGGGCCATACGTCCTTTTGTATAGGTCATTGTCGATGACATTGTACCTGTCCACTTGCATTCAAAGCTTCTTGGCTTCTTTTTAATCATATGGGAGCACGCCGTCCTACAAGTATGTAACAATATGCTTGCCAGTCCCAAGTTAGGTTTATAGTCCTTACCTCTATTTGATCGATCGATGAGTAGAGGAGGGTGACCACGTTTCCTTCTCTAGTTATGCTTTTAGTGGTCGCCGCTAGTTTGGCGAGGCCGTCTGCTTCGATATTTTATGTTCGAGGGATCTGGTCAAGCTGGCATTCAACAAATTCGAGCAGCAGTATGCAGATCTCGGCCTGATACTTTTGTAACCTTTGCTATTTGATTTGAAAATTCCCAATGATTTGGTTGACGATGAGTTGAGAGTCGCAGCATAAGATGACTCGCTTCGCTCCATACTTAAGTGGCAGCCTTAAAACTGCAATCATGGCCTCATACTCAGCCTCATTGTTAGTCATGTCCGGGCATTTTATGGACTGGCGAATTACTTCGCCTATCGAGACCTCGAGTACGAGTCCCATTCGGGACCCTGATGCATTAGAGGTCCCATCGGTGTACAAAATCCATAGATCCTGTGTTTGAGGAGAGGTGTTGGCGGCTTCTCTTTCGACTTCAGGCATTATTTTTGCGATGAAGTCGGCAAGTACTTGCGAATTTGTCGTCGTTCGTAGTTGATATGTGATATCATGTTCGCTTAATTCTATGGCCCATTTGGCCAATCTGCCCGATAATTTAGGCTTATGCAAAATACATCTCAAGGGAAAAGTCGTGACTACTGAGATGGGGTGGTACTGGAAGTAGGGTCTAAGCTTTCGTGAAGCTACGACCAAGGCCAGAGCCAATTTTTTATGGTACGGGTACCTCGTCTCGGCATCGACCAAGGTTTTGCCAATGTAATAGACGAGAGATTGCGTACCTTTATTTTCTCGTACTAGGACTGCACTCATTTCCACTTCGGATACGGCCAGGTAGACGAGGAGGCGTTCTTCGGGCTCTGGTTTGTAGAGCAGTGGCAGTGGCAATGATGATAGGTAAGCCTTTAACTCTTTCAAGGCGTCGACGCACTAGGAGGTCCATTGGAGGCCGTTGTCTTTCTTGAGTACGCCAAAGAATTTGTGGCATCTGTCAGATGACCGTGAGATGAATCTCGACAGGGCGGCTATACAGCTGGTCAGTCTGTTAACCCATTTTTTGTTTGTTAAGTTCTACGATATCCCCTCTATAGCTTTGATTTGGTCGAGGTTGGCCTCGATGCCTTGTTGTGATACTAGGAAACCTTCCCCGAGGTCACGCCGAATCCGCACTTTTTAGGATTCAGTTTCATTCTGTATCGCTGGAGTATATCGATGGCTTCTTTCAGGTGATCGATTTGATCCTCTTTCCTTTTGAAAAAAACTTAACCAACATATCGTCTATGTAGACCTCCATGGTTTTGCCGAGTTGGTCTTTGAACATTTTTGTCACCAACCTTTGTTACGCTGCCCTCGCGGTCTTAAGTCTGAAAGGCATCACTCTGTAGCAATATGTTCCTTGGTGGGTGATAAAGGCGGTCTTCTCCTAGTCTTCCTCCTCCATGAGGATCTGGTTATAGCCCGAGTATGCGTAACAGCTCGTGCCCGGCCGTTGTGTCAATGAGCTGGTCGATATAGGATAGAGGAAATAAGTCTTTTAGGCATGCTTTGTTCAAATATGTGAAATTCTACCCACATCCGCCATTTTCCATTCTTATTTTTCACCATGACCACGTTGCGATCCATTGTGGGTATTTTGATTCTCTGATGGAGCCATTTTCCAACAGGTTTTCAACCTCTTCGCGAACTGCATTGTATATTATAGAATTGAACTTCCGCCTAACTTGCCTTACTGGGGGGAGGGGGGGGGGTAAAATGGATCGACATTTAACTTGTGTGTCTCTATCTCCTTCGGTATTCCTGACATGTCTTCATGGGAAAAGGCAAACAAGTCTGTGTTATTAATTAAGAAATGACAGAATTTACCTAGTTCCTGAAGCTTGTGGCCGATGTAGTCTTTCTTGTTGTGGTCATTATCATCAAGTTGGATGGGGTCGAGGTCTTGTATGGTTGATCTTGTGGCCTCTATGATTTAGGGGTCTTTGATTACGTCCTTCCTTTCATCGCCGCCCGACCTTGACCCTATTAATTGCTATGTCTCTTTAGCTTTGCCCTTCATTTGCTGTGTATATGTACAATCGTGGGCGATGTGATAGCATTCTTGGGAAGTGCATTGTTCTCCTCGGATGCTGAATACTCCCCACGGGGTGGGAAATTGGATAACCTGGTACAAGCTTGAGGGGATGGCCTTCATGGCGTGTATCCAAGCTGACCTATTATGGCGTTGTACGTCGTGTCCTGATCCATGATGTGGAATGTGTTTCCAGAGTGACGCCTCCAAGTGTGATTTTTCCAGATTTTCGTTCAACTGCATTGTTAAAACCGGTTAGTGATGCAGCGTGACACTATCTTATCCTCGAGTTTCACATGTGCAAGTACTCGATGGTGGATAATGCATGCGCCGCTCCCATTGTCCACCATAATACGTCTCACATATGTATCTAATATGCGTAATGTGATAACAAGAGCACCATAGTGAAGAAAAAAAACCGTGGGTATCTGACTTATCGAAGATGATACTGTCTTCGAGTTCGTCGCACCGTTCATGAGTGATCGACAACTTGAATTTGTGGGTGGTGGTGAATTTTATGCTATTGATCAATGCGTCATTTCCCCTCCAATGATCATTTGAATGGTTTGAGTTGGAGAAGGTGGTTTTAGTGGGCGACCAAAGTTTTCCCTTCTTCGGTCGCTCAACAGCTCTCTCAGGTGATGTTGGTGAAGCATGTTCATGGCCTCTTGTCTTAGAGCGATGCAGTGCTCAGTTTTATAACCTCGTTCGTGGTGGAATTCGCATAGGGCGTTTGACTTCCTAGTGTTCGGGTCGGACCTCAACTTCTGTGGCCACTTCACTTTTGGGCCGAGCTTCTCTAATGCGTAGACTATTTCTGAGGGTGAAACACAAAAAATGTGAACATATAGTAAGGGGGAATACCTCTCTCGCTTCGGTGAGTCCCTGTTCTTGGCCTAGATGGGCATTCATCATGGTAGGAAGGCGACATGATGGCGCCTCTGATATATGGTTGATGGTTTTCTCAGTTGGGTCGTGGACTTGCTAGATCCCTTATGTTGTCATTTCTCCGATATTTTCTGGACTTGGCTTGTACTGAACCATTGGGTTGGTCCATTTAGGTCGTCTTCGTCAGCTGGGACTTCGGCGCAATAGGAATTGTGTATTTCGTTCCAGGTGGTCGGGGGATATTCCATGAGCCGACTTAGTAACATTCTTGTCTCCCTTGAACCGTTTCTGTTCAACCCATTCTGGAAAGCTGCTACATCCGTTCCTTCTGATACATTCAGTAAGGTCATCCTTACATGGTTAAATCGGGCGAGGAAGTACCTCAGTCCTTTTCCGGGTGATTGTTTGATGGAGAATATATCATTCACTCTCGCCTCTGCGTTCTTAGCTCCGGCATGGGCCGTTACTAACTTGTCGACCATCTCTTTGAATGTTTCAATGGAGCACACATGCAGCTATGAATACCAAGTTAATGCGCCACCGGTGAAGGTTTCACCAAACTTTTTCAATAAGATGGAGGATACTTGTTCTTTGGCGAGGTTGTTGCCGTTTACTCCGGTGACATAGTGAGTCACATGATCCTCAAGGTCTATCGTACCGTCGTATATTTTTAGGTACGACGACATTTTGAAGGTTTTAGGTATGGCATGTGGTGCGGCTTCATCACTGTACAGCTGCTTAACAAACTGATTGGCATCTATTTTTGGTAAGAGTTTTGGGGCGCCCGGTATTTTGTCTACCCTTTGTTGATGCTCTTTCATTTGGTCTCGGAACATTTTGTTTTCATTCTCCATCTCTTCCACCTTCCATTAAATGGTTGTGAGGGTGTTATCACCTGTATTATTAACATTGTGAGTGATACCTACTACAGGAGGAGGATAGCCGTGCTGCTCGATTATTGATGGTGCAATGCAGGTCCTTGCACTCTCTCTGATCGCCTTTTGAGCAGGTTTGTCAAGGATGCTAGTCAACGTATTCGTCAGCCAAGCTTCGAGCAGTTTCTTCACCACCGGTGGTACCTCTTCTGTTGTGGACGTGGAGGCTTCTTTACCATGGGACGTTGTGATACTACCATGAGGAAGGGGTGAGCCACTTCGCTTGGGAGAGGTGTTTGCTGTTACATCCTCACCCACTGTTTCAGAGACCTCGTTGATGGTGTTTAAGAGGTTGGTGGTGAGATCAGCTACCGCCTTCATCCTTTTTTCTCAGTTACCTACCATGTTAGATCTGTATGCACAAGAAAGTATAAGGTTTTGCATTTTTTTTGGCTAGTTATAGATCTAGAAGAAACTAAAATTTTAACTAGGAAATCCCCACAGACGGTGCCAAGTTTTTCGACCAAAACAAATATATGAACCTTTGGTTAAACTAATTAATTTAACATATAAGAGGTTAAGCATAGTTAAAGATAATAACTTCAGATCTATAATCAGCCTATGTGAATGATGTAGAACAGTGTCGGAACAAATTTAATGTAATGTGTATGTAGTGTTCCAAGGTCAATAATGGATGGGAATATCAAGCATTAAATAACAATAAATGGCACTAAATGTAAATAAGGAGAATGATTCACCCAATATTGAATGAGGTGGATGATTCTTCTTTCTGACAATGATGAATGGCAAATAACTATGAGAATATTGGACACTTTCTCGGATCTGATGGGAAAACGTATAGAATAATCAACAAAAAGGATATTTTTAGAGAGGTGATGTTTATATTTATCTAGAAAGTCTTCTTTTCAAGAGAGTTCTTATCAGAGAATATTATATGCCTATCACCTGGTCTCTCTTTCTATTTATAAGGGACACACCCCCAATTAACCCTAAATGTACAGACAGAGAGAATACTCTCTCGAAAATCCCGTTACTAAACTAGTTGTTACTGCCCCTTCTACACTTGACCTCGGCCATGATCGACTGCTCGTTAGTGAGCTCCATTGGTCATTAGTCGACCTCGGCCAAATTGCTTTTAGTATTACCACTCAGTGATGAATATCCTTGGTCAGATTTTGACTCATACAAGTGTTATTGGCCTTAAATCCAATAATTTAGGTACTTATTTCATGATTTTCAAAGTTTATGTGGTGTTCTCTTTTATTCTACTTGGGGTTTTCTAATTTCTTTGCTCATAATTATCGTTCTTTATATACAGTTTTCATTAACGAATGTAAGGACCCAAAATGCAACGACCCGACCGGTCATTTTACGCTCTAGTTCGTCGTTCAACGGCGTGAGGCCTTAGGTAGCTTCACTTCAGATATTGTGACTTGCACGCGTGATTAGAATTGAATTTCGGGGAGTTCAGAGTTGATTTGGAAAAAGAATTCTAATTTCGGAAGCCTTAAGTTTGAGGAATGAGCTAATGCATGATTTTAAGTAAATGACCTCGGAATCGGGATTTGAAAGTTCCAACAGGTTCGCATGATGATTTCGGACTTGGGCGTATGTCCAGAACATGTTTTGGATGGCCCGGGAGCGTTTCGGCGCCTATTGTGGAAGTTGGCACTTTGGAAGAATTTCATAAATTTGGGTTGAGGTGTATTTCAATGTTATCAATGTCTCTTTGGAATTCCTAGTCTGGGAATAGCCCCGCATGGTGATTCTGGTATTGGGAGCGCTTCCGGAAGTGGATTTGGAAGTCCGTAGGTCATTTGGTGAAAGTTAGAAATTTGAAGGTTTTTGAGAAGTTTGACCAGGAGTGGATTTTTGATATCGGGGTCAGATTTCGATTTCGGAAAAGGGAGCAGGTCCGCAATGTCGAATGTGGCTTGTGTGCAAAATTTGAGCTCAATCAGACGTGATTTGATAGGTTTCGACATCGAATGTAGAAATTTGAAGTTCTAAAGTTCATTAGGCTTGAATTGGGGTGTGATACGTGGTTTCAGTGTTGTTTGATGTGATTTGAAGGCTCGTCTAAGTCTATATGGTGTGTTAGTATGCATTGGTATAATTGGTTGAGGCCCAGGGGCCTCGGGTGGATTCCAGATGGTTAACTGATCAAGTTGTGTTTGGGAGAAATGATGAGGCTGTTGTCTTCTTGTATAACCGCATCTATGAGGTTAGGGCCGGAGGTGCAGAGCCGCAGAAATGGCCATGAGGGTCGCAGGAGCGGTTCAGGATGGAGAAGGCTGGGACCGCAGATGCGGTCTATTTCCGCAGAAGTGGGACCGCACCTGCGCACGTGGAGCCACAGAAGCAAAGGCGTAGAAGCGCGGATGGGGCCACAGATGCGGGGTTGAGGGGCTTGAAGGAGGACCACAGAAGAGGTATCTTGGCCGCACCTGCGGGGCCGCAGAATCGGTCAAGTGACTGCATGTGCGAGAGGTCGCTGGGAAGTGTGTTTCTTTAAGAACGGGATTTGACCCATTTTCTTCCATTTTCTCTTGGTTTGGGCGATTCTGGGAGAGTTTCAAGAGGAGGTTTTCATCATCAATGGCAAGGTAAGTTATCCCCATATATTGTGAGTTAAATACACAGATTCTATAAGGATTTAAACATGAAAATTTTTAGAAATTGTGGGATTTTAAGAGGAAAACCTAGAATTTGTAATTTTTGATTATGAACACAAATTTGGGCATGGAATTAAGAACAAATCATATATTTGGGTTCATGATGTTATGGGTAGTGTTTATCTTCAAAAATTTTCAGAATCCGAGCACGTGGGACCGTGGAACCGTGGGTGAGTTTTAGGAATTCTTCAAATTGGGTTGGAAATTCACCTTAATGGATAGGATGTGAACTCTTGAGCATGTATTGACTATTTTATATATCATTTGACTAGCTTCGGGTCATTTGGCACCGAGTTGAGAATTGGAAGCATAATTTTGGACCGGAAAGTGAGCTTTGAGATGAGGTAAGTCTCCTATCTAACTCTGTGAGGGGGAAATTACCCCTAGGTGTTGTATATCAATGGATGCTACTTGTTGTGGGGGGTACATACGCGCGAGGTGACGAGAGCCCAGACGTAGCAACATTCATGTTATTGTCGGGGTACACTTAGGTTCACATCATGCTATAGCTGTACAATTTGAGCAGTCTCTCGCCTATTAAATTCCTCTGCTTTACATTTCCACTTGAGACTAGACTTGCTATCGTAGAGACTTCACGAGTTCAGGATTAGCCGTCGAATAAATTTACAACTCTTACACTATGTTTCCCTATTATGTGTATATATATGCTTCATTGAAAGATTTTATTAAAGAAATAACAACTCACACGTTTATTTGTGAGTGGGGTCAAGGACCAGTCAAAGCTTCTTATCCTAATGGGATCGGGCTGTTCGCCTCGGCAGGACTATGTATTACCACTCTTATAGATCAGGTCTTTCGCCTCGACAGGATTGTGTATTTCCACTCTTATGGGATCGGGTTGCTCACCTCGGCAGGATTTATGTACCACACTCTCATGGGAGCGGGCCATTCGCCTCGGTAGTTTATCAGATGTATCTATGGTTCGTGCAGTTCAACCATCGACAGTGCACATTTTAATTATTATGTTGGATCGGGCCGTACGCCTCGGTATTTCCTATATCATATCCTCATGAAATCGTGCAGAAAACTTGGCAAGAAGCCAGTGTATTTGTGAGTTTCCCGGATTTGAATTATGGTAAGCTACTTGATGAGATCCACTATATCTATATTTATTTCATTTATTTGCTCTGCCCCACACTTACTTACTTCTTTGTTGCATCTGATGTTATTGGTCCACTAGTGAGTGTCGATGTCGACCCCTCGTCACTACCCCTCCAGGGTTAGGCTGGATACTTACTGTGTACACGTTGCTTTCGTACTCATACTACACTTGCTGCACATTTTTGTGTAGGTACATATATGTCTAGAGGCCTCGTGAGAGCAGAGGCATGCATACATGCAGGGACCTAGGTGAGCTGCATTCCATTTGTCGACCCGCAGCCGGTAGAGTCTACTTCAAAGTATTTACATTTTCCCTGTCCAACTTTATTCCGGAAAATTGTTGTATTTTATTTTATATTCCTAGTGAATGCTCATGCACTTGTGACACCGGGTTTTGGGATGATTATGGGATTGTTTTCTATTGAAATGGTTAAACGTATCATTATTCACTATGTAAATTCCATTTTTTACTATTTAATTGAAGGAAATATGATTTAAAAAATATTAAAATGAAAATCAAATTAAGTTCTTATTTTTGGCTTGCCTGACAGCGGTGTCCGGCGCCGTCACGACCTTTAATGGATTTTTGGTCGTGACAACATGGTATCAGAGCGCTAGGTTCACTTAGGTCTCACGAGTCATAAGCGATTCCAGTAGAGTCTTGTGGATCGATACAGAGATGTCTGTACTTATCTTCGAGAGGCTACAGGGCTGTTAGGAGCACTTCCCTTCTTGGATCCTCATCGTGCGAACTGATTCTTTTGAGGCTTGTAACTTTATTTCTTTCCTATTCAGTCTTATCCGACGCGAAGCGCTTGTTATAGATTGGGAATCAAGGAATTTGTAATGGTACTACGGGTGTGGTGCAGGATGTTTCTACCTTCATATTTTATTGTGCTATTACCGTCGCCTTGCGGAAGGCCGTCCTGTCATCTCAGCATTAGTGTTACCAAAGGTTTTGATATTTTTCCTTGATTGTTATGGCGATTCGTGTGTTGCTATCGCACAGTGGTTGTGTAATGGTAGGATGCTTGTCCAGGCGTCAAGGCAGTGAATGAATTGAAATGAGGTATAACTCACTGCATGATTAAGAGATTAAGTATTTTATTTCCGGTGGAGGAAAGGCAATCGGACTAAGAATGTTCCAATTTTAGGTTGATGGAGTATCGAGACTTGGTGTTTTCGAGCGTGGTGGAATTTTCCTCTGTGATGTGGTGTTGTTGTCCTTGTTCAATGTGCTAAGTTTGCCACTGTTATGGTTTTCTTCAATTCACCTTCAGGGCGAGGTGTTATGAAATGGTGTTAGGGAAGCAGTTGTCAGAAATCGCGGTGTGCAGTGGTTCAGAATCAAATCGGTGTTCCTAGTGTTGATGTGTTACACCCCGCAATATTACTTCAATATTACGTCCTGCAGTATTAAGTTACGACAGTGTTGTACCTGACAGTATTACATTACGGTGATATTACGCTCCGCAGTAATAAGTTACGACGATTTTGCACCCTGCAGTATTTTACGTTGAATTTGTCGTAAGGTAACTAACATCAGTCCAAGGAAAAAAGTTATTTGGGGATTATAAAGATTATGCTATTTCACAAGTGATTAGTAAATTCATGAAGGTGAAAGGGGGAGCAAGTCAAAGAAAACAAATTTTGTCGAAGTTTGGCATTTTGGGATAAAATGCGGCCCGAGCTAAAATACTCGGTAATTATGGACTAGTACCATGCAAGGTACCATATGACCACGGTAGTGTAATATATAAAGTATATATGAAGTATTTTGAAAATAAATAGAATTTTAAGTAATTTGTGATAATTTTTCAGTTATGCGGGTAATGAATTAATTACCGGGTAACGAAATATTACCCGGTTAACTAATAAGTGGGTAAAGATTAATAATCTCCACCCGACTCCCCACGTGGCAGAAGGCCACAAA
Source organism: Nicotiana knightiana (assembly GCA_005239525.1). Lineage (NCBI taxonomy): Eukaryota > Viridiplantae > Streptophyta > Magnoliopsida > Solanales > Solanaceae > Nicotiana > Nicotiana knightiana. The sequence goes on along the minus strand of ML436190.1, from coordinate 24,464 downwards.
TAAAGGAATGAATCTTAAGTCATTCCATATATAGGTGTCTTATCTTGGAACAATTAAAACATTCAAGTAAGGTTTAATATAGAATCTTGTCCATTCCATTTGGACAAAAGAAAAACCAGAAAACGTTAAAAATTATAAAACAAGAGACATGTTCCATTATTTCTAATTCAAGATACTTCATAGAACAAGAGCTTCATTTTGGTTCAAAATACTTCACAGAAACAGAAGATTCATTTCGTTCAAAATAATTCATAGAACAAAAGCGTAATTCCGTCAAAATTTTGCGGTTACAAAAGAGTACGGTGAAATCTATACCAAGAATATTATACAGAGTTTTCCCTACCCCAGGTATGTTAAGGCTATCCCTTCGTTCTTTTGGAATGGTCCAAATTATACTGAAGAAATGGGAAAATACACAGTTTTTATAAATTACTCTATTCATAGAAATAGTAGGGGTGTCTATATTCTTTATTCCCCATGAGAATTATTATTATTTTCTGTTCATGGGTCTCAGAATAATACGCAGTTGGAAAAGTTTATCCGGAAGGAATATTGAGATTATTACGTACTTTTCATGCATTTTATACATGTGCATTGACCCATGACCAGATGGCGTTATATACGCGTATATATGTAAATATATGCATATGGGATATCGGAAATGGTTACGGTGTTATATACACACCACCACCTGATCAGCTGGTATATGATGATGATGTTGCCCACGGTGGCTGAAATATGATTCAAACGGCGTTATATGCGCGTATATATGTATGTATATCCAAACGACGTTATATACGCATATAATATATATATATATATATATATGTGTGTGTGTGTGTGTGTATATATATATATATATATATTTATGTATGTATATGTATGTATGTATATGTATATGAGATATGGGAAAGTTTTATGGCGTTATATACGCACCACCACCTGATCAGCTGGGATACGATGATGATTTTGCCCACAATGCCCTCAGAGGCTGAAGATGTTATGAAACATATAGCTATGCACGACATGACATTCATACGCATATGCATGATGCTAAAAGTGATTTATTATCACAGAGTTATTCAGACTTACAGGTTGAGTCATGTACTCTATATGTTTTCCATGTTTCTTATGTATTTATTTATGTGCCTTACATACTCGGTACATTATTCGTACTGACGTCCCTTTTGCCTGGGGACGCTGCGCTTCATACCCGCAGGTCCCGATAGACAGGTCGAGAACCCTCCAAGTAGGCTATCAGCAACGGAAGATGTTGGTGCACTCCATTTGCTTCGGAGTTGCTCCTTTGGTTAGTATGATTTAGACATGTATTGTTTGGTATGTCGGGACTCTATCCCGACCTTTATGACATTTATGTACTCTTAGAGGCTTGTAGACATATGTCGTGTATATAAAGGATTGTACGGCATGGCCGGCCTATGTTTTGAGTTTATAAAGGATTATGTTGGCCTATTAGGCCCGTATGTCATGTGTATGTAATGATGTAGTAAGAAAGATACGTTACGTTGGTACTCGGTTGGGTAAGGTACCGGGTGCCCATCACGGCCCCATGGTTTGGGTCGTGACAAAAGTGGTACCAGAGCAGTTCTGTCCTAGGGAGTCTACAAACCGTGTCTAGTAGAGTCTTGTTTATGGGTGTGTCGTGCACCACACTTATAAGCAGGAGGCTACATGGCATTTAAGACTGTCACTCTTTGTTCTTACTCTAGATTGTGTGGTAGAGCTCACTTATAAGAATTCAAGTCTTGAGCTTCTATTTTCATTCGTAATAAGACGATGCCTACATTCAGAAAGATGAACGATAAGAGATATAGTTGTGGAAGTGTTGAATTAGAGAAACTCGACTTTGTATCATGCTTATGATAAGTAAGTATGAGGTCTTCAGCAGATCATGTGCGTACTGAAAGGTGTAAGCCTCTTGATAAGGAGCCTTAAGGCAAGAATGTCTATCCACCTTTATGGTGAAAGACAATGAGAGATTAGGAAGATAAATACAAGTTTACACAAGCAAAAGAAGCAAGATGAAGAAGGGTACGAGGCGCCCAGTTAATGAAGGTTAACAGCGTTTATAATTGTGGCAGAGAAACGTAAGCTTTTTGAGTTATATTCAATAGTAACAAGTGTAGATTAAGAAGAGGACGGGATATCATGATCCGGATAGGGTTAGAGTGGCCAAAAATAGTGGATGGATTGTTTGCTTTTGTTGGGATTTACGAAGGGTATTAGAAATGAGCCAATAGATTTTCTTGTGAGACACCTTGATGGTGCACCCTAGAATATTATGATTAGATGTGAATACTAGCATTCAGAAGATAGGCACTGAAAGCCTGGATGGGATAAATATTACCTTAAGTGTGGCTCTCATCCCTAGTAGAGCGAGGATGTTGAGCAACCCAAAGAGCCATAGGATGGAGCAAAGGGAAGCTAAAAGCGAAAGAATGTCGTATTGAAGTTTTCACAAGAAAAGGGATATGCAGAAATATTAGCAGAGTAATGAGAAGAGAGATAAGGAAGCATTATGAATAAGGTGTGATACATGGATGAAAACGGTAAAGTGTTACAGAACCTATAGTCAAATGAAAAAAGAGATGAAAGGTGATAGGCCTTAAGACAACAAAAGAGTATAGGCCATAAAGTTATATCCTCATTTCGAGAAATAAGTTTGTGACCCCAACGCGACTACCAGAGGGGAGAGTTAATCCCCAGAGTAACAGAAATCAGTATGGACTGGCAAACAAGATAAACTAAATATGAATTAGGGACTGAATGATTGGGAAGTACTCGGCATCATGGAAATTTCAGATTTCATTCCAGCGGTAATAGAAGGGACCACAGAAGAAGATTCACGATGAATACAGAGAATAGTCTTTCGGGGAGACGCTTCCCTAGAGCAAGCAATGTGAGCAAAGTTAAGCTTAAGAGACTGTATGAGCCAGTTCCGCTAAGTGTCACCCTCACGAGTAAGGGAATTTGTCATCCTTGGTACAGAAGAAGTGCCGCAAGGTGAGTAAGGATCATTGATGTTGAGAAACGACGCCAAAGATGAAAAGGTAAAATATATGTAGGTAGATCCTCGCGGCTTCAGTTTTTAGTACATCCCTAAAGGGGGGAATATGGAGTAATGTGGCATTAAGCTAGAATTAAGTGGTTCTAGTGACTATGGAATGGTAAGGAAGAATGCGATAAATGAAAGAGGAGTGAGATGGAACTTATCCAAATCTTATAAATACACTACGATTCAAGAATATTGTGCAAGCACGACGTCAAGGAGAGGAAGTAAAGGTTCCTGCCCGAGCTGTTATTAATAAATAAGGATCCAGTGCGAGACGTAACTTAAGACAAAGAAAATAACCCAAGAAAGATTACATGGAATATTAATATGAGAATGGGCCAACGAGTAGTTAGTAATTGGTCAGAAAGATCCCAGTTATGGCTAAACAGGAGGTTACAAATGAGTCATAAGATCGTGTGAGATAAACAAAGTAGAACCCAACATGGAGAGTTCAGCCTCGAAGAATATCATTATAATACTTGAGATATATTCAAACAAGAGTCGGGGTAGTTAAAGGTACCGTATGAGTGTTACGGGGATAAAAGAAAGTGCCACTAAGAAGGCAGTCAAAATATCAGTTCAGAAACAACCATACGAGCACAAGGGCATGGAGATAAGTAACTACGGATAAGTACAGGAAAGTAAGGACATCAAAAAGGTCCGTAATAAGCTCACAGCTTTACAAAAGTCAAGGGTTCTCCCTAAGTACTACAACGAAAGACTAGCTGAGGAAATAACAACAACCTAAAGAGGAAATGGTCGTGTGACAACAGTCTCTAAACAACATTGTATGCACTCCCTAAGAAAGTGACACCTACAGTGGCTAATGATCAGGGAGTAAAATCAGAAGTAATATTCAGGATCATATGAGTTGTATGGAATTTCAATATATATGGGCACTAAGATAAGCTATGTATGGATGCAACAAGGGGTAAAAAGATCAGGAAAAGTAATAGCTTACGTTGAAAGAAAGATAAGATGGAACAAAAGAATTATTTTGATCAATGATCCAGAGTTAGTACGTTATGGATACACTCAAGATTTTGGAGCATTATCCAGGCAACATATTTGTTGACAATCATACGGCCATAGAAGACTCCGGTATAAGTTTAAAGAAAGAATTAAGCTCAGGGCATAGACAAAGGATTGAATTGTTAGAAGATTGTATCATGGATATTCCATAACGCCTATGAAAGGCTAAAGTAATAACTGATACCATGAGCCACAGATTGGAAGATATCTTAAGCCTACGTAAAGGCTGATCTGAAAGAAGAGGAAACTAAAGAATTACATCACCGAAGTAAATCAGGAGTCTAATTATTGGACCTAGAAAAAATTATAGTTGTGCTGGAGCACAGGACAGAATCACTCTTAATATCAGATGTTCAAGAGAAGTAACACAACAATCATAATCTATAATGTCTCTACAAGAAAGCGAATTAGAAGAAGTACCAACCTCATAAAAAGTCAGCACGAAGCTCCCACCAGATTGTGTATATACCAGAGGTGTGAATATATTAATAAGAGCTTCAAGTTATGGACGTGAATTACACCTAGGTGGAAGGGAGGTCGCGAAAGAGATAGAAGATACGATGCAAGATTTTAAGGTAAGTAAGGTAAAGGTGAACGGCGTACGAGATACTCAAAGGCAGAAGATCGTGAATAGTCCATACTTTGGATAAAAGGCTATAAGCATAGGGATCCAATAACCGAGAATGATAGCAGCATGTCTTCCAGCCTATGAATTCTAAGTACTGAGAGATCTAGTTAAGATAATAGAGAAAAGTTTGAGATGATGTGATGTGATGTCTTGCTTGACGTTCCAGAATAACATAAGGAAATCTATGGTGCAAGCAAGTTGAAGGAAATTTTATAAATGGATATGTATAGGTCGCAAGCTAAGGGTATTGACAAAGTTTTAAGAAAACATAAGTAAGGATGAGGAAAGGCAAGTGAAAAAGTGACGAGAATAGACAAGTCTTTAGGATTAAGACCATGAATGCCATAAGAGAAGAAAATATCTCTATGTTATACAAAACTCACTATAGCCCTAATGAACTCAAAAGAGTCAAAGATTAATAGCATTTAGAAGGAATGAAATGCTGACCTGCGAATAAAATGAGGATATAATTGTGACAGATAAAGGATGACGTTTGGGCCTTCGTTTGAATAATGAATTGAAGAAAAAAAAAAAGAGAAGAAGAAAAGATTTCGCTAGCGGCACGAGTTTAGGATACCCCCACAAGGTGAATCACATTGAGACACTATGAAATACGATTATGGGAATCACTTCGGATATTCCTTGAGGTAACGTAAGACCTAGCGGCAAAGTATTACGTAAGAAGTTTCAAGTTATCAGTGATATATTGTAGATCAATATTAAGGTGAATCAACAATAGATGGACAAAAGTCACAAAGTATGAGATGAGATTTGACCGTAATTCTAAAGATGAGCAGTAACGAGGAAGCATTAAAGGACTTAAATTTATACATGTGGAATAAGCAACGAGAGTAAGCTGGGATTTGGTAGCAGACCTCAGCAACGATAAATAAAGTAAGAATTATGGCAGTAAATTCATATGGATGGCTCAACGGACCTATGCGATGAGATATAACAATATTCGTGAATTCAACAAAGTACCGAGCGAAGAACTTCATTATACTCATATATGCCCAAAGGGACATCTTATCAAGCTCTACATATGAATCCTAGAGATTGGGCACACTTACAAGGTTAAAAATGGTATAGGCTGCATGATGAATGGTAGTAACATTTACGATATTAGGAAGATTTCGACCACATGTCATGATATGAGCAAAAAGACTAAAAGGGGGAATACCCTAGATTTTGGATTTATTCACATAGCAACTGCTTAAGTGGCAAGAAGAGTATTAAGGTATTGACAAGAGCTATAAGCTACGAAAATGATAAGAGCATCAGTCAACATTCAAGGACGAATGTTCCAAAGGGGGGATGATGTTACGCCCCGCAATATTACCTCAATATTACGTCCTGCAGTATTAAGTTACGATAGTGTTGTACCCGACTGTATTACATTACGGTGATATTACGCTCCGCAGTAATAAGTTACGACGATGTTGCACCCTGCAATATTTTACGTTGAATTTGTCATAAGGTAACTAACATCAGTCCAAGGAAAAAAATTATTTGGGGATTATAAGGATTATGCTATTTCACAAGTGATCATGAAGGTGAAAGGGGGAGCAAGTCAAAGAAAACAAATTTTGTTGAAGTTTGGCATTTTGGGATAAAATGCGGCCCGAGCTAAACTACTCAGTATTTATGGACTAGTATCATGCAAGGTACCATATGACCACGGTAGTGTAATATATAAAGTATATATGAACTATTTTGAAAATAAATAGAATTTTAAGTAATTTATGGTAATTTTTAAATTATGCGGGTAATGGATTAATTATCAGGTAACGAAACATTACCCAGTTAACTAATAAGTGGGTAAAGATTAATAATATCCACCCCACTCCCCTCGTGGAAGAAGGCCACAAATAAAGGAATGACTCTTAAGTCATTCCATGTATATGTGTCTTATCTTGGAACAATTAAAACATTCAAGTAAGGTTTAATATAGAATCATGTCCATTCCATTTGGACAAAAGAAAAACTAGAAAACGTTAAAAATTATAAAACAAGAGACATGTTCCATTCTTTCTAATTCAAGATACTTCATAGAACAAGAGCTTCATTTTCATTCAAAATACTTCACAGATTCAGAAGATTTATTTCGTTCAAAATAATTCATGGAACAAAAGGTAATTCCGTCAAAATTTTGCGGTTGAAAAAGAGTACGGTGCAATCAACGCCAAGAATATTATACAGAGTTTTTCCTACCCCAGGTATGTTAAGGTTATCCCTTCTTTCTTTTGGCATGGTCCAAATTATACTGAAGAAACGAGCAAATACACATTTTCTATAAATTACTCTATTCATAGAAATAGTAGGGGTGTCTATATTCTTGATTCCCCATGAGAATAATTATTATTTTCTGTTCATGGGTCTCAGAATAATACGCAGTTGGAAAAGTTTATCCGGAAGAAATATTGAGATTATTGCGTACTTTTCATGCATTTCATACATGTGCATTGACCCATGTCCAGATGGCGTTATATACATGTATATATGTAAATATATGTATATGGGATATGGGAAAAGGTTACAGCGCTATATATGCACCACCACCTGATCAGCTGCTATATGATGATGATGTTGCCCACAGTGGCTGAAATATAATTCAAACAACATTATATACGCGTATATATGTGCATTATATACGCGTATATATGTATCTATATATATATATATATATATGTATATGAGATATGGGAAATTTTATGGCGTTATATACGCACCACCACCTGATCAGCTAGTATACGATGATGATAATTCCCACAGTGGCCGATATGATATGATGGGATTCCCTTAGAGGCTGATGATGTTATGAAACATATACCTATGTACGACATGAAATTCATACGCATATGCATGATGCTAAAAGTGATTTATTATTACAGAGTTATTCAGACTTACATGTTGAGTCATGTACTCTATATGTCTTCCATGTCTCTTATGTATTTATTTATGTTCCTTACATACTCGGTACATTATTCGTATTGGAGTCTTTTGCCTGGGGACACTGCGTTTCATGCCCGCAGGTCCCGATAGACAGGTCGAGAACCATCCAAGTAGGCTATCAGCAGTAGAAGATGTTGGTGCACTCCATTTGCTTCGGAGTTGCTCGTTTGGTTAGTATTATTTAGACGTGTATTGTTTGGTATGCGGGACTCTGTCCCGACCTTTATGACATTTATGTACTCTTAGAGGCTTGTAGACATATGTCGTGTATATAAAGGATTGTACGGCCTGGCCGGCCTATGTTTTGAGTTTATAAAGGATTATGTTGGCCTATTAGGCATGTATGTCATGTGTATGTAATGCTGTAGTAAGAAAGATACGTTACGTTGGTACTCGGTTGGATAAGGTACCGGGTGCCCATCGCGGCCCATTGGTTTGGGTCGTGACATGATGGCTCGAGAAAGATGATCTTTTAAGAGGTTTAGAGTTGGTAGCGACTCATTTGTTCGGTTGTTACAGAGATGGATTCGGATTTTGGGCAACAATTGGGCAGCAAAGGACGAGGAAGGACATGCGGGAGGTGTTTTGAGATGGTTGAATTACTAGAAGATCAAGTGTGAAAAGTAGAAGTCGAGGAGTTGCTTAAAGGAGAGGGTTGAACCAAAGTGGGTGAGTGGCAGAATAACATATGGGTTCTGTGGCAGGATGGCCACACGCATCGAGGAAAGTCTGGAGCCATTTGGGAAATTCATGGTGGATAGTGACTAGGTCCATAGATTTATATTTGGACGCAACATGACTTCGAGTTGGAGTGCATTTTTGGACTTTTAGCTGATGTCAATGGGGAAGAAGGAACCTTGGTGAGTCCCAGAGTTATGTAATTGTAGCTTCAAGCTAAGTGGGAGAGCCCCACCGTCTATGATTGGATTGCGTGGTTGTATACTCGTGCGGTTTTTGGTTATCGGTGTATCGATGGGTCATTACGACTAAGGAAAGAAAACATTAGTGGTAATTTGAGCAAATGATTTGAGGAATGTGTGTTATATTTGGCTTTATCGGTTCATGTTCAGGTTTTAGGAAGACTCATAGTCTATGCTTGGTGTGTGTGTGATGTATAAGGAAAGGAATTCAGCCGGTTGCTCTTGGAGAGGGTGTTCATGTGCTAGCGGGGCCTTGAAGTTTGATTATGTTCGGGAATAAGTCAACGTGGGTGACTCTCAACAATTGTCCTAGTAGGTTCAAAAATAAAGTGCGGTGCCAAAGGATTTCGGGTCCGTGGTATAGTTAAGTATCGAGATTTTGCAGTGGGTTATGAAAGTGGCTCGGAGTGTTCTATGTTATCATCAGTATGTTGTGTAGCATTGAAGGAATGGGAGAAAAATAACTTCAGATTCGTAGAGCAATTTTCAGAATGGGTGTACCAGTTGAAGATGGGAATGTGCGCATAAGGAGGGTAGGAGATAGTTCGTGGGTTTTTGAGACAGAGTGGCCTCGTGAAATAAGGTCACTAAGTATGAGTGCCGATTTGGGTCCATTATGTTTTAAATGGAACTATGATTATTTCGAAGGCAAGTTCAGAGTAAATTCGAAGAAGTCGGATATGTTAGCAGTGGTTGAATTGGCATGATGGTGGCAATGATCAGTTCTTTCAGCATGCTGAGTTATACATATGATTTGTGGCGGTACGTGCGAGGCTTGACGGTCGCGGCAATTGATTTTATATGGAGGCATTCGAGTATTATGGTCTGTTATGTGTGGATGGATCTCGTAAGAATTATGGTGGTTTAGACCACTACTCGAGGTTTGTTTTTTCTGCGGTTATGGGAATTCAGTCTTGTGTTGCAATGGTTCTCCTGAAATGAGTTAAGTGCAGTGTTTCTATATGCAGGAGCGTTCTATTTGTGGTTCAGGAGCTATGATGGAATATTTGTATTCTCGCGTATTGGCATGATAGATGCAGTGAGCGACATGGGAATTGGAAGTTGAGGATCAAGGTCGCGGTTCGGTATAGACGAGAATGTTATGAGCTTGGGTGAGCAAGAAATGATTCAGATGTTTAGAGTAAGTTGTTATTGTCTTTAGCGTTACTTGAGATCGGTGTCCTTTGTAAGGGGATTGTGTTCTGATTTTCGGATTTCCGATTTGCTTTACAACATAAATATGACTAGTGGTATGTATGTGAAGACTTGTTTCAGGGTGCGGAAGGTCGTGGAAGCGTATCCTATGGGAAGATGGTATAAGTGTGACCTATAGTGACTTGATTGATTGAAGATTGGAACCAAGTATGGAGATTATGGTACTATCGCTGATGTGGGAGTTTAGGACTGGAAGTGCTCTATCCATATGGTTGCGAACTGTGGATGTTTGTTCCGGATTGACGGTTGTTCTTGTGTGTCATGGGAAAAAGGGTTAGTGTGGATTGTTGAAAGGTTATTAGCCCAGGGTGGTACGGTCAGAATCGGCTTGAGGACCGTGGGTGGATCTAAATGTGAATGTGGGCTTTATATCAAGCTGGATGTGTTCATTTCAGCTTAGCACTGTTTAGAGGAATCTTCAGGCCCTGGATGTTATTTATGTCGTCAGCTATTCCGTGTAATCTATATTATGCAAGGTGGGTTGTGATGTGGTTTGATTATTCGCACTCGTATTGAGATCCCGTAAGATTTGTGGTGTTGTGGGAGCAGGATGGCTCTCGAGATGCATGTCATTTATTGCACCTTAATTGTGCTTGTTGATACCCAATTTTCCCCATATATATTTTGTAAATACATATATACTTTCAAGATAGTGCATGAGCATCAACCAGTATTTCCCATAATTATCTATAATTTTTAAAGGCTTTTAATCAATTTATTCCGGTATTTTTATTATCTAAATAATTATTAATTGCATCACAAATAATTTTATAATGATTTATTACATAATTTTTATATTTTATATTCATATTAAGCTTTAAGCATTTTATGTATAATTATTTTTGCATCATTAGGTTATAATTGTAATATTTCGCAATAATAGCCACATATATGCATAATTACCTTATTTACACAGAAAAGTGACTTTTTATATTTTTATGGTGTTAAGTAATTATTTGAAATCATTTTCATGCACAAATGACATTTTTATTATTTATTAATTATTTTTATAAATTATTTTATTAATTTAATTGGGTATTTAAAACATAGCCCCTTTTTCTAATTAATTTTTCGGACCTAGCCCAATTATTCACATCATACCAGCCCAATACCTAACCCAATACCCATTACACCAGCCCAATACCTAGCCCAGACCCAGACCCATCCGATTAACCCGGCAGTCTATAAGTTCTAATCCTGACCGTTGATCTTAGAGGATCAACGCCTCCCAATCACCCACACCCTTTTAACTATACTAACGAACACTAAATCATTTTCCCCTACCCTCCGTCATCTAATTATCTCATCTCCTCACCCCTCACCTTCTCAAACCCTAACCTGCCGTCACCATTTCCCCTTTTGATTCCTACCAGAAATGGAATCATTTCTTGATTCCTTGCCTTATTTGGCCCCACTTCTTTACCTGCTACCCGTCTATGATGTTACTTAAACTTATTTGCCTCAAATGGAAAGCTGAGCCCAAGAGATTCGAACCAGATCTGGTTCAATATCACTTATATTTTGGTTATTTCCGTTCGTGTTCATCCTAACCTCTGTGAGTACGAATATTTTCGTATCTTTCAGTTAGGGTTTCAGATTTTGATTTGAACCAGATTTTGTTCAACTCTGTTTGTTTTTATGTTATTCTTCATCTATATTTGTTCAGTTACTCACGAATCCATCTATTTTTGGTTGAATCTTTTACTTATCCTAAAACTAGGGTTCAGATATTTCCGGATCTAAAATGATTTTTATTTTGTTTGAGTATATTTCCTTTAATGTTTAAATATCTCTATCTCTGTGTTTTATAATTTCTTTATTATCTCTGTGACTGATTTTACTTACCCTAAAATTTAGGGCTTCTGATATACCAAGATGAACCGAATCTGTTTCAACCTTTAGTGTTTCATCTCTGTGTATCTATTACGGTTTTCCTTTATTATTTCTGACTGATTTTACTTACCCTAAAATTTGGGTTTTGATTCTTCAAAATTAAACAAAATAAGGTTCGAATCTTATTTATTTCCGCCTATATGTCTTTGTGCATTTCCATTACAGTTCTTTTATATTTCTGCCTATTTTTACATATATTAAATTTAGGGCTTTCGATTATTTAAGTATTTTTTCTTTAATATTTCTATCTATCTGTCTCTATGATTCTCCCGCTAATTGTTGACTGATTTTATTTACCCCAAAATTAGGGTTTTTGAAATCTCTACTGAGATTTCAGTCTTTTCTTTTCTTGTATGGTATTGATATTTCCTTTTTTGTTCGATTTACTTGTTCTCGTTATTTCCTTACCTTATTTGATCCGGTACTTGACTATTGATTGATCATGTATAATATTTTCCTTAACCTGTAGTACTTTCCTGATTATGTGCTGCTAATTGGTTGAACTCCGACTTAAATTGATTGTGGAATTATTTTCATTCCTTAATTATGTATGACGAACTTATTACCTTTTTTGTCTGGTTAAGTCAGTGCTATTTAAACCCCTTCTCCCTCTCCCCTTAGACAGACTTGAACTCTCCTACTCTCACTAAAACTTAAGCTCTCTCGTGTTCTCTTGTGTTCTGATTTCTGTGCTAAGTGTCTCTTGTTTTGGACGGCTGAAAGCCAAGGCCAAATTTTTTTGGAACTTAACTGCTATTGCATATTTACTTGCTTTCTTCTCAACTGGTATGCCCTAACCCTTGCAATTTCGTTATCTATTCTTTGCTTGACTATCCTGTTGTTGATACCCAATTTTTCCCAAAATATTTTTTAAATTGCGTATGTACCTTCAAAATCATGCATTAACAACGATTGGTATTTTTTCATAATTTTCTTATATTTTGTCTAATTTATCTAGCATTTTATTTCCAATAAATAATTACAAAAGCGCATCACAAATGATATCAAAGGCATTTTTTGATTTAATCTAAACTGATTAATCACGCCTTATTAGACCAGACCCAAACCTGATTAGCCTAAACTGATTAATCACGCCTTATTAGACCAGACCCAAACCTGATTAAATCAAGGCCAAATACCCCAAGCCCAAATCCATTAATCCCCCGACCCAATGTCTTGTTTAATCTAGACCATTGATCAATTTTTGATCAATGGACCAGATCCCCCTTTCCATAATTAACCTAATAGTCTACCCCCCCTCCAAACCCTCATTCTCTCATTTCTCCTCTCACACTCCGCCGTCATCTCCTCTCTTCTTCTCTCAAATGCTCTCTGCCCTAACCCTAATTCCCTCTCGCCGGTGCTCTCATGCTGTCGACTATGGGGGCTTACCACCATTCTCCAGCCTTAATGGCTCTTTTGTGCCGGTATTCCTGCCTTCTTTGAGGTCCTCAAGGGACCAGTGGCCATTCCACTCACCCCTGGGCCTGTGCTCACCATTCTCAAGCCACCATGGCTCGATCGAGTAAGATCTGTCCTTTTTCCGGCTAAACCTATGGGTTTCTAAGACGGTCTCTCTATTTCTAGGTTATTCTAGAAAAACCTAACCTCTACTGTACCTCTTAGATATATAACTAATCTGGGGTCTTTCTGAGCTATTTTTGTTTGTTTCATGAAAAAACCTTTCGATTTCTCAAAGCGTCGCTTTATTTTTCCATTAGGGTTTTCGGAACTTTTCTTCAAAATATATTTCTGGCCTTTTAATGTTGTTCTATGATGTTTAAAATGACCTTTTGTTAAAATTGCTTTTTAATGATAACTTGTTATCATAAAACCTTAGTTTTAACACTTGTTATAATTCTGAATCCGTCTTTGGTAATATGTTCCTGTGCTTGTTTCTCATGAACACTCCGAGTTTCTGTGATTTTACCCTATTATGTTCTGTAGGGTTTTTGATTCTTGCTTCTTCCGCTTATATTATGTTTATTCTGTTAATTCCTCTAATCAGTTCTATCTTCTCTAGTTGAATCCCCGATTCTATGTGATTCTCACTTTACTATGTTTCTGATTTTACTTCTTCTTTCCTATTATGTGTTTATTCCGTTTGTTCGTAGAAATTTTGTGTTAGTTCTCCCCTTAATCAGTATTGTTCCTATTTGGATCCCTAATTTTATGTGATTAACACCTTTTACTGATTTCCTTTGATGATATCTTTTTATTGATTTCCGACCTCTAAGTTATTTTCTCGCCTTATTTTATGGTTGACTATACTATTAATTGATTCTTATGATATTTCCTTAATTAGAACCTTATGTACCTAGTCCAAATTACCTGTTATGTACTTGCGTTGTTTGAATTTTTTCCTTATCTGTTATCCTCCAGCTACAAATTGATTTCTTTCCTTATTTGTTACCTGTTCTTACCATTTGAAGTTAACTCCCTTAATCAAGGGAGTACTTACACTGATTTTACTCTAATTGGTTATTAGTTCCATAATTTACTGCCTAATTGTGATTCTTACCTTATTCTACCTAGTTTCAAACTACTATTACTATATATATATTCTCTCTCATTCACCAACCAAGAGAATCCACCAACACACACGAACACACTAGTTCAAAAACTATCTCTCACACTCAAAGCTTTCTGCTTTCTTTCTGTGTCACTTACTATTATTCTAAGTTAGTCGGCTGCAAGCGAAGGCTAACTATTGTGCTCTCCTGTCCCTTCACTTTTGTGTTTACTGTCTCTTTACTGGTATGTTCTGATTTTCAATTCAATTCCCAAAATCAATATGTTTCTTTTTACTACTTCAGTTTATCATGTTCCTAATATGTTTCTATCTATTGTTTTGTTGTTCAACATGTAATTGACCTCCTTGCATCGTTGCTTCATCTAGTATGCTAGTTATGCCTTACCTCTTTAAGGTTAGCATATTCTTATAAACCTGTAATCTGTCTCAATATGACTCTACTCTATTTTAATGCTTGTGTACTGGTTGCCTAGTTCTGGTATGCACCTATTGATTTGTTACCCTAAGTTGTCTTGATGCTATGCTCAATCATGTTTATCATGAAATCATATACTATACTATCTCCCAACCCCATGAATCCCCTAGAGCACTTCTGATTCTGTGACTTTGTTCTAATTAGCACTCATGAATCTATGTGTTACTATCTGCAACCAAGTGCAAATGACTTCTGTCTGTTATGTGTTCACCATACCTACTCTACTTGTCCTCAATCCCCAGTTATCCCTATGTGAATGTTTGTTCTCTGAGTATTGTTGAACTTGTTTGATTGACCTGCTGTTTTTTTAAATTACACAACT
Organism: Nicotiana knightiana; assembly: GCA_005239525.1. Classification (NCBI taxonomy): domain Eukaryota; kingdom Viridiplantae; phylum Streptophyta; class Magnoliopsida; order Solanales; family Solanaceae; genus Nicotiana; species Nicotiana knightiana. The sequence continues at coordinate 9,421 of ML436190.1, read as the reverse complement.
GTTTTCAAAAGTTGTTTTACTAAACAATTCTCCTATTTTATAAAACTACTTCAATTGGGTCTCATTTTGAAATATCACTTTCATGTTAAACCTTTTCAAAACTATGTCAAGCACTCTCACTCAACTCTTAGGTCCTTAAGTTATGCCCCTCTAATGTGTGACTGTTTAGGGATCCTTATGAGATCCCTCTGAACTCTGATGCATTAGAGCTAGCTCTTCCACACTGCACTTACTCATTTATGGTTGTCAAATCTGGGTGTGAGCACTGCCCGGAATCCCTTGAGGTCCTTAGGGAGCTCTGACACACCCGGATATGAGTAAGGCTATGAAACATTTGGATATGAGTAAGGCTATGTAATTCATTCACATTGGTTGTAATAATTGTTGTAAATGAATATTGGGGATTGATAGTGAAAAAGGAAGGGTAGCCATGTATGTTGTCGATATCAATAGGGTAGAAACCATGCCTTAAGCTTACATTTCTATCTGCGCATTAGAATCCATGTTCAGGACCAATACATTCTAAGCATGTCATGCATTAGATATCATGTTCTTAGTTTTACTGTTTCAGCATCTCATTTGTCATTATTTTCATCACTTAGAAATCCCGCTTCTAGGCTAAATAGAAACATTAACATGAAAACTCTTGCTACTGCATATTTTGAAATCATGCTGTAACTTTCTATGCATCTAGAAATCATGATTTTTAGGAATTTTGCATATAAATCATTCTGCATCTTATAATGTTCATACTAGATACCCTGTTTTAGGATCTCACTAAGTCACACCTAGCTAAACTATTGATGCATGAAAAAGGGACGCAAGACAGTCTCACATATGATTATACTATGTTAGTAAAACTGGTAATAATCCATGTGTCTTTGCAACACTTAGAACATCATGCTTTAGGTATAATAGCTTCCCAACAATTACTTTAACAATTCTGATCACTATTGAGCATCCTCCCCCCATGCCTAGGCAAGCCTTAGGTAACCAACCTTTATAAAACTGGAAAACTGTTGCTTTTGTGTTTACTACTTAATGGTTAACATGCTTAAAATTAGTAGGCAAACTGGTTAAAGCCCCTGCTTCTGGGTTTATAAGATTGAAATTGCATATCTTCTGTGTTTTGATATTCACTTAGACATCATGTTTTAGAATCCTGTTTAATAATACTGCCCTTGTTTGTGTTTTGAGTCGTGTTGATTACATGCATTATCTGTGGAGGTAAATTTGAGCCTCTTAATTGCTATTTCCTGCCTTTATCTGCTAAAGTCCTATTTGTTCTTGTCTGTCGCCAAGTATTTTTCTCCTTTTAAACCTTAGGGGTCTGTCTAGAACTGCCTATAGGTAGAGGTCCTAATCTCCTCCAGGACCATTTTAAGAGACGGGTAACAACACACATAGAGGTCGTTAAATAAACTCTCTTAATAACCACTAAGGGGTGTGAAAGGGTAGACATGGATATGATGACCTGTGCGCTAATGCAACGTGTAGTCTCTTTGAGGAGTGATTACCAGGCATTGCATGGATATGATCCTATAGGATAAACAACCTAGGACTCCCTATCTTTTACACATGTGTTTTTAGATTGTAAATCTTTCAAAACCTTGTAAATGTGCCTAGACTTTAAATCTTTTAAAACTTTAGCACACATGTGTGCTTAGACTTCGAATCTTCTCAAAAAACCTTTATTTGTTACCTATGTGATTTTATTGTTTATGTGCTACTTGTTCACAAAGTTTGTTTGGCCGGGAACCACTGTTGTGGACTTCGAGAAGTGCCTAACACCTTCCCCTTGAAGTAATTTCAAGCCCTTACCCTATCTCTGGTTATCCAATCTGTGTTTGTAAATGACCCTTAGTAGGTGCCCTAACGCACCTTAATTTGTTAGGTGGTGACTCTTCAATTCCTTACCCCTTTCCCAAAAGGAAAAGAGTTGTCCCAATAATGTCAAACACCCTGACCGATCCGAAAGGAGAGGGAGAAAGAGAGGAGGGCGCAACAACATGGCGACTCTGCTGGGGATATTTCCTAGGCTTTTACCATTTTCAAACTGCTTTGTGAACTTGTCTTTACTTTGTGAATACTTGCGACCTTTCCCTCCTCCCATTATGTGCAATTAATTGTTTATATCTTTTTAGTACTTGTTCTTTTCAAAATCAAAACTGAGATGTTTCTTTTGTTTTCCTTTGTAACTGCGTTTCAATCATAACTGTTGTATTTACCGCTTTCATAATATGCAAATACATGACAACATGCTTTTATTGCTCATTTATTGTTGCATAATCATGCTCAACATCATATTCCACTCGTGCCTATACAAATCCTATAGCAACGCTTTATGGGTGGTTGCGCTCTTCCATTTTATATCACCCCTAAATTCGGAAACGCTTATTTTCGGTAAAACTAGTCGATCAGCGGTGCAGTCGACGGTTTCGTGCCTTTCCCCCTCAAGTTGTCCGCTTGAGGGAACCAGTCTAAAACCCCATAGAAACCTTACTCTGTTATATTGTACATGCATCATGGTCAAACCTAGACGGGTTAATGTGTCATCCGAACAATAACCCTTTAAGACAACCTTATCCAAAAGTCCACCGAGTTTTTCATAATCCCAACAGACGTAATCACATTTTGTGCATTTATTTGGAGAACTAAATGTCTGTATGCTAATCATAAGTGTATAAATAGTCGAGTCTGGCGGGGGTAAGGGTCTAACCTTATCTATTTTGCAGAAAATGAGGCACGAAGTCCCAGGTTCGACATGGTCCAAAGAATACCACCACTATTGATGGATTGGTAGGAAGACCTTTCGCCAAGTGACAAAGACCATATGAAGAGGGTCCTCGGAATTGCCCCTTTACTGGATATCCAACCAAACAATATGTTTATCGAAGCAGCCATTATGTTCTAGGATAGAGAAAGGTCTATGTTACGTTTTGACAACATAGAAATGACCCCTCTCTTGGAGGAGATAGGGGGCTTCGCGGGATTACCTTGGGACAGTCCAGGTTTGTTGGTGCCGGAAAACCGTGCCCCTAGGGGGTTCCTAAAAATGATGGGTTTAAAAAAAATGATGATTTAGAGTACCTGACAGTCCTTTTCATTTCTTTGATTAATGTAATAAGGCCGAGTGCCATTAGTGACTTTATTTCCTGCTTATTTTTTTAGTGTCGTTTTGGATTTGTCTATTTTACATTAATGAAATGAGGCATTATTGGCATCTAAGTTCTCCAAATCAGGTTGTCACTATGCCTACCTCGGGCACAACGAGGCTCCCAAATTAGGACACGCTATTATATTCCTGCAATGTGTGTTTAAATACTGCAATATTTTCTCATGATCCTCACTAACTTGGCTACCTTTTGTTTTTGCTTTATTTCTTTTTGATTATTCCTCTCCCCAAAGTTTGGTTAACACATACTGGCATTATCAGCTTATCATACCAAATTCAGAGCCCCTCCACCTCCTTCCTTTTCCAAGTGTACCGAAAATGGACTGCTGTGTAATTGTCGAGGAGGAGGAGGAGGAGGAGGAGGAAGGCCCTACTGTCCAAGCTGTGAGTAAGGGATTATTCCTCAAGAATTGGACTGTCAGACCATCTAGGGCCCGACGAGTCCAGGGGTAGCAAGGCAGAACAAGCATTGTTTATTGCATTTTGCTAATGATTTCCTTTTCGCATTTTTCATTTTTGCATTTTTCAATAAAATCTCCAATGTTCCAAAACATTCGAAAATCACTTTCACATTTCAACGAATCTGTATTTATTTAATATTGTTTTCTCTCATTACTATTCCCTGTCTTGATGAACTAATGACTGTGATATGCAATGAGCCAACGCAACAAAAGGACAGTGATTCAGAAGAAGAGGATGTCATACCCGATGAAATTATCAGTGAAGTTGAGGATTTTGAGAATAGACCTAAGTCCAATCTGGACGAAACCGAGATCATCAACCGGGGTGATTCAGAAACTGTCAAAGAAACTCGCATCAACATTCATTTATCGCCATCAAAGAAAGTGGGATACACACAATTCTTGAAAGAATATGAAGGCATATTTGCATGGTCATACGATGACATGACTGGTCTAAGTATGTCCATTGTGGCTCACAAGCTGCCGACCAATCCAATGTGCCCGCCGGTAAAGTAAAGGCTCAGAAAGTTCAAGCCTGATATGAGTCTGAAAATCAAAGAGGAAGTTACCAAGCAAATCAACGCCAAGGTTCTTAGGGTAGTTGAATATCCGACATGGTTAGCCAACATCATGCCAGTGCCCAAGAAAGACGAAAAGGTCAGGGTTTGTGTTGACTACCGGGATCTCAACCGGGCTAGTCCGAAGGATGATATCCCTCTCCCGAACATACACACCCTAATTGATAATTGCGCCAAGCATGAGCTTCAGTCGTTCGTGGATTGCTTTGCTGGTTATCATCAGATTTGGTTGGACGAGGAAGACGCTGAGAAAACGGCTTTCATTACGCTGTGGGGAGTCTACTGTTATAAGATGATGCCATTCGGCCAAAAGAATGATGGGGCCACCTATATGAGAGCTATGACCACTATCTTCCATGACATGATACAGCAGCCAGATAAGAATGTCATTGACCCTATTCCAGTTAAGATCCATAACCACCCGGCATATTGTGCCCATGTTGAAGAAGAAGCAGATGGAAGACCATGGTTCCACGACATCAGGGAATACTTGTCAAAGGGAGAGTATCCATAGCTTGCAAATCACACTCAGAAACGCACGCTCCGGAGATTGTCCAACAATTTCTTTCTCAGCGGAGGAAAACTATACAGGAGAACTCCCGACTTGGGATTATTAAGATGTGTCGATGCAAAGGAAGCTTCCAGACTACTTGAAGAGATACATGTTGGGACCTGCGACCCACATATAAATGGTTTTGTCTTGGCAAAGAAAATACTCAGAGTCGGTCACTTCTGGATGACCATGGAAACAGACTGCATCCAGTATGCCCGAAAATGCTACCGATGTCAGGTACATGCAGATATGATAAAGGTACCCCCAAACGAGCTCAATGCAACAAGCTCGCCTTGGCCGTTCGCTGCCTGGGAATGGAAAAAATTGGACCAATAGAGCCTACCTCCTCAAATGAACACATATTCACCTTAGTAGCTATTGATTATTTCACCAAATGGGTCGAAGCAGTATCCTACAAAGCAGTGACTAAGAAAGTCGTGGAAGACTTTGTCCACAATCGTATCATTTGTCGGTTCGGGGTTCGAGAGTCAATCATCACCGAAAATGGCTCCAATCTCAACAGTGATCTGATGAAAGCCATGTGCGAGACTTTCAAAATCAAGAACAAGTATTCCACAGCCTATAGACCACAGATGAATGGAGCTGTGGAAGCCGCCAACAAGAACATCAAAAAGATATTGAGAAAGATGATAGAAAAGCATAAACAGTGGCATGAAAAGTTATCATTTGCCTTGTTGGGATACCGCACCATAGTCCGCACATCAACTGAGGCAACTCCTTATTTACTAGTTTATAGTACAGAAGCTGTTATTCCTGCTGAAGTGGAGATCCTTCCTTAAGAATCATACAAGAAGATGAGCTTAGCGACGTAAAATGGATAAAAGGCCGGTACGAGCAATTGGCCCTCATAGATGGGAAAAGGATGAATGCAATATGTCACGATCATCTTTATCAGAATAAAATGTCCAGAGCCTTTAACAAGAGATTCAAGCCAAGACATCTCACACCGGGGCAACTGGTGTTATAAAAGATCTTTCCACATCAAGATGAAGCCAAAGGGAAATTTTCTCCCAACTGGCAAGGTCCGTATATGGTTCACCGAGTATTGACAGGAGGAGCCCTCATGCTTGCAGAAATGGAAAGTCTGGCCAAAGACAATCAATTCAGATGTAGTCAAATGATATTATGTGTAACTTTCTATGCTTTTCTTCAGTGATGTAAATTGAAATACGCCTGACTTGATTCCCGTTTAAGAGGGGATACATAGGCAGCCCTATGGGATCGGTCATAATTCAATAAATATCTCATTTCCCCCCGCAATTGGAAATTGGGGCAGAATTTTGAGAAGGACCCTCAAAATTTCGAAGCAAGTTCCGCCGATTGCAACATGTACAACGGTAAGAATCATCAACCATCTAAATGGGGCAGAATTTTGAGGAGGACCCTCAAAATTACGTAGCATGAGTGGTTGCAATGTCTTGAACCATGTCACGGTCGTCGGTTCATCTAAACTTCTCAAAATATATTTTTACTATGTCTTTATAAAATCATGCACGTTTTCAAAATATAGTTCTGTTTAGAAAACGCTACTCCGATGACATAAACAGGACCATCATACCAAGTAGAACAACGCAAGAAAAGTCAGCGGGGATATGAACCAACCTTCCCCATCTACAGAACTCACGATTTTTCTTTGGATGCAGGAATAAAGAACAAATGGATTTCGAAGTCACAAACTTCAACACAGTCGCAAATGCAAAGTTTACTATCAGCACAAAAGAACGAACATGCTCCATAATCACAATTCTCACAACAATCGCAATACCACAACCTATTACCAGCTAAGAAATCCTACTAGCATTTGCTATTTGTTCCCCTGCATAAGGCCAAGCCCTGCCTTCATCTTGCATGGGACTAAGCTTTGTCCCACATTTTGCATGAGGTTAAGCTCTACCTCCATTTGCGTAAGGCTAATCATCTGCCTTCCGTTTGCATAAGGCTATTCTCTGCCTTCATTTGCATGAGACTAAGCTCTGTCTCCATCTTGCACAAGGCTAATCTCTGCCATCATTCGCATAAGGCTAATCTTCTGCCTTCCATTTGCATAAGGTTAATATCTGCCTTCCATTCTGCATAAGGCTAAGATCTACCTCCAATTTACTTTTTCACCGAGACTAAGCGCTGCCTCTCAAGCATTATTTATTTCGCTTCTCTTTCGGGCTAAGCTCTGCTCTTCAATTTGTAGGACTAAGCTTTGTCTTGTCAGCATTATGTTATTGCATATCATGCGCTGATATATCGCCAACCTGTCCAAAGGCATCATAGTCTAACGGCATCATCCTCATAGCCGGAAGACACCATGTCATGGACTGAGGATCTCTCTCAATTTTCATATCATTATTCAAAGGCATCATAGTTCGGAGGCACTATCTTCATGGACCGAGAACATCATTGCATGACCTACAAATCTCTCATCAAGCAATCCATGGCCCAGGACATCATGGTCTAAGGATGTCATCCCTAACCGCCCAAAGACAACTTTCATAGTCCAACGGGAACCTGCATCATGTTTAAATTTATGCATCGTATACGCTTGTATTGCTTTTATTTGCAGGTAACCCGGCAATCAACGACTATCCAGCAGGAGCAATCCCGCTCTAGTTCTCCCAACCGTATTAAACCCGATATCCCGCAAGCCGTTCTTTCTCTCATCCCTAGATGTTGTGCCCACTCTTGTGATAACTTCATCGGTATACTTTGCCGATGAATCCGGAACTACATACAGTCTGATTCCTATAAAACCAGGGATATGTAGGCAGCTCAGAAGCCGGAGCGCAACCCAAACCTCTCTAACCACTTCGCTCGGTAAAAATTGGCCATCTATCTTTACCCGAAAACTCTTTCATCCTTTTCGGGTAAAGAGGGGTAGCTGTTGATACCCAATTTTTCCCAAAATATTTTTTAAATTGCATATGTACCTTCAAGATCATGCATTAACAACTATTGGTATTTTTCCATAATTTTCTTATATTTTGTCTAATTTATCTAGCATTTTATTTCCAATAAATAATTACAAAATCGTATCACAAATGATTTCAAAGGAATTTTTTGATTTAATTCATTGTTTATGGTCCAAATAAGATCAAATTATTTCATAATTAGCCAAATTGGCATCTTTTGGATATGATTACAATAGCTTTGCAATTATAGCCAATGCATGTAATTTTATTCTATTTTTTTAACCAGAAATTAGCCTTCTATATTTTTAAATATGAAATAATCATTTTAAGTTATTTCCAAGCATATGATTCATTTTTATAATTAGTAATTACCTTATAACACTATTTTAATTAAACCCTAGACCCAAACCTGATTAAATCAAGCCCAAATCCATTAATTCCCCGACCCAATGTCTTGTTTATTCTGGACCGTTGATCAATTTTTGATCAACGCACCAGATCCCCCCTTTCCATAATTAACCTAATAGTCTACCCCCCCAAACCCTCATTCTCTCATTTCTCCTCTCACACTCCGCCATCATCTCCTCTCTTCTTCTCTAAACCGCTCTCTGCCCTAACCCTAATTCCCCCTCGCCGGTGCTCTCATGCCATCGACTATGGGGGCTTACCACCATCCTCCAGCCTTAATGGCTCTCATGTGCCGATATTCCTTCCTTCTTTGAGGTCCTCAATGGACCAATGGCCATTCCACTCACCCCTGGGCCCGTGCTCACCATTCTCAGGCCACCATGGCTCGATCGAGTAAGATCTTTCCTTTTTCCTGCTAAACCAATGAGTTTCTAAGCTGGTCTCTCAACTTCTGGGTTATTTTCTAGAAAACCATAAACTCTTCTACTATATCTTTTAGATCTATAACAGATCTGGGGTTTTTCTGAGCTATTTTCGTTTGTTTTATGACAAAACCTTTCGATTTCTCAAAGCGTCGCTTTATTTTTCCATTAGGGTTTCCGAAACTTTTCTTCAAAATATATTTCTGGTCTTTTAATGTTGTTCTCTGATGTTTAAAATGACCTTTTTTTAAATTAGCTNGTTTCTGTGATTTTACCCTATTATGTTCAGTAGGGTTTCTGATTCTTGCTTCTTCCGCTTATATTATGTTTATTTTGTTAATTCCTCTAATCAGTTCTATCTTCTCTAGTTGAATCCCTGATTCTATGTGATTTCCATGTATTGTTCAGTAGAGTTTCTGATTCTTGCTTCTTCCGCTTATATTATGTTTCTATGTTAATTCCTCTAATCAATTCTATCTTCTCTAGTTGAATCCCTGATTCTATGTGATTCTTACTTTACTATGTTTCTGATTTTACTTCTTCTTGCCTATTATGTGTTTATTCCGTTTGTTCATAGAAATTTTTTGTTAATTCTCCCCTTAATCAGTACTATTCCTATTTGGATCCCTAATTTTCTATGATTAACACCTTTTACTGATTTCCTGTGATGATATCTTTTACTGATTTCCGACCTCTAAGTTATTTTCTCGCCTTATTTTATGGTTGACTATACTATTAATTGATTCTTATGATATTTCCTTAATTAGAACCTTATATACCTAGTCCTAACTACATGTTCTGTACTTCCATTTTTGAATTGTTTCCTTATCTGTTATGCTTCAGTTACACATTGATTTCTTTCCTTATTTATTACATGTTCTTACCGTTTGAAGTTAACTCCCT
>ML436188.1:521-57852 GCA_005239525.1 Nicotiana knightiana | reverse complement strand
TTTTTTTGTTGAAGCTTATCCAGTGACCCCTCGTTGCACCAATGTGATCATCACACCTGTAATACAATGTTATTATAATTTATCTCTTGTTGATAAAAACAGTTACTTTAAGGGTGTGTTTTGTTGAGCTCATGCCCATGTTGTCCAGCCAAAAGTCTAATGGCTTAATTCTTTTCTCTTTTAGTTTTCATTCCTATTCGAAATTGGATTCGGCATTTATTCCTATTTAGAGTTGACTTTGGCTTTAAGAGAAAGCACCACTCAACAATAACAACAACCCAGTAAAATTTCATTAGTGGGGTCTAGGGAGGGCAGTGTGTAACCTTACCCCTACCCCGAATGAGTAGAGAGGCTGTTTCCGAAAGCTTTAAGAGAAAACACCACTCATGATGTATAAATAGGACAACCTTGGAGAATCATTCTATGCCCATTGCTACAAGTGAAGAAAAGTATTCGTTTTGCTGCAGATTTTGTTCCGACCAGCCAACTTAAAATCATATTTTCCGATTCGTTAACTGTTGGATTGGGCTGAAATTTTGACTGAGTGTTCGTAACATCTTCGTATTTGATTTGAACGGTGGAGATCTAATTTTCAGGCCCGTATCGTTTGATTTCGATTCCCGAACAACAACTCTAGTTTTGTGACTTCTCCTCCTTCTTCAATTGATTTGTTGTTGCTCTTGTTGCTCCGTGTTTGGAAATTTCTGTGTAGCCAACTTGGAGAACTTTTGTAACCCTCTTAGTTTTATAGTGGAGCTTTTTGGATCTTTATGATCTCGTGGTTTTTACCTTCGATCTGAAGGGTTTTCCACGTTAAAATTTGGTGTTCTTTATCGTCTTTATTTTTGGGTTTGCCACTTTATCGACATAAAAGGGGTATCAGAGCCTTAGTTATTTATCCATATTGTTACGGAATGGAGGCTAATATGAGCAAGATAGTATGTCTAAATGGGAGAATTATAATGTTTGGCGAAACAAGATGAAAGATTTGTTGTCCGTGAAGAAGATGCATCTACCTGTTTTTGCAGCTCATAAACCCGAGACTATATTTGATGAAGATTGAAATTTTGAGTACAACAAGTATTTGAATATATACGACAATGGGTTGAAGATAATGTTCGCAACCATATTATTAATGAGACACATGCGAGATCATTATGGGAAAAGCTAAAGACTTTTTATGCTTCAAAAACTGGGAACAACAAGTTGTTCTTACTAAAGCAATTGATGACCTTTAAATACAAGGAAGGAAGCCCTATCCTTGATCACATAAATGATTTTCAGGGTGTCCTTGATCATCTGTTTGGAATGGGAGTTATTTTGATGATGAGATACAAAGACTTTGGCTTGTTAATACTCTGCCAGACTCTTGGGAAATTCTTCGTGTTTCTTTGACAAATTCAGCTCCTGGAGGTAAGGTGACCATGGAATATTCCAGGAGTAGTGTGTTGAACGAGGAAGTAAGGAGAAAATCTTAGAGTTCGTCCTCACAAGCAGATATCTTGGTTACAGAAGACTGGGGGAGAGATATAACAAGAGGCTCGAGGAATAGAGGTAAAAGTAGAAGTAAGTCAAGGTCCAAATACCATAATATTACATGAAACCACTATGGCAAGAAAGAACACATCAAAAGGTTTTGCCACAAGTTGAAGTAAGATATTAGAGAAGGAAAGAAAGTTGAAAATAACGAGAACAATGTTGCTGCTATTGTTCGAGATGACATTTTTTTTTGCTTATGATGAAAACGTCATCAATTTGATTTCCCATGAGATGAGCTGGATAGTATATTATGGAGCTTCCTCACATGTCATACCAGGAAAAGACTTTTTCTCATCTTATACTTCTGTTGATGCTGGAGTGTTAAACATGGGCAATGCCAGTGAAGTTAAATTGTTTGGTGTTGGTACAATTTGTTTGAAAACTAATAATGGTTCAACGTTAGTTCTTCAAGATGTCATGTATGCTCCAGACTTTCCTTTCAATTTGATCTCCGCAGGAAGTTTAGACGATGAATGTTATCATAATGCCCTCTTTAATGGCCAATGGAAGCTCACCAAGGGCTCGTTATTATGAGTCAAGTCTGGTCATTTATATGTGACACAGGGTTCTATTCGTAATGACTCCATAATCTGGTGGAAAGTGACACTTTATCAGAATTGTGGCACAGAAGATTGAGTCATATGAGCGAGAGGGGGATTACGTGTCTAGCTAAGAAAATTTTGCTTTCTTGAGAGAAACAAGCAAAGCTGAAAAGGTGTATCTATTATTTAGCTGGAAAACAGAAAAGGGTTTCCTTTCATAGCCATCCTCCCTCAAGAAAGCCCGTTTTATTGGATCTAGTACACTCTGATTTGTGTGGTCTTTTTAAATTAAAGTCAAAAGGTGGTGCACTTTACTTTGTGACCTTAATTTATGATCATTCTCGTAAGCTCTGGGTGTATTCTTTAAAATCTAAAGATCAAGCACTTGGCGTGTTTAAGGAAGGGAAATGGAGAAGCTGTGGACACTGGACAGCTACCTCGAAATCCCGTGAACTGCTGCTACGAGCAAAGACAGCTACTGCTCCGAACCATTACCTGGATCTGTGCACAGAGGCACAGGGAGTCTTTATAAGTACGCCAACTCAGTAGTAATGCAAATAAATCACAGTCTGAGAATTATAAAACACACAGTATAGATGCACAAATTCGCAAAAGCCAGTAAAACATCAAGTCATCAGGTAGTATTCATCAAATACATAAGTTCGAAATCAGTTTCCAGAAATCCTTTGAAACAAGTGTAATATCAGTATATCTCAGTAAAATTCTCCGTAAAAACCAGTTTGAAAACGAAGTAAATCATAGTTCGAAAACTCAGTAAAAATTCTTCATAAAACTGCCCCTCGGGCTAAAATCATTTATCGTAACCATTGCCCATCAGGCATCCTCACCATCACTCAGTATTAGCCCATCAGGCATCCTCACAGTCACTCAGTATCAGCCCATCACGCATCCTCGCAATCACTCAGCATAAGCCCCGCGGGCATCACTCATTAGGTACCTGCGCTCACTAGGGGTGTGTACAGACTCCAGAGGGGCTTCTACAGCCCAAGCGCTATAAAAAGTCACATCATGGCATAAATCACTCACAATATAGGCCTGCAGCCTCACTCATATCATAGAATCCTCACAATATAGGCCCGCAACCTCACTCATATCATAGAATCCTCACAATATAGGCCCGATACCTCACTCAGTCAGACACTCTCAATTTGCCCTTCAGACCATAAATATACCGGGTTCTCGACCCAAAACAGTGTTTCATTTTTCAATAACTAATATCAAAATACTCTGAGTATCAAAATGATTTATCAGGAAAATACCGAGTGAAAAATCATAACATATCAGTGAAGAAATATCGTAACACAACCCCCAAGGGGAAAACAGATCGACACTAGGCCCCAAAGACGACTTACAGCCCAAATCATATCATAATATAATAATACTAATTAAGAATATGCTTAAAAGTCGGTTTAGCAACTCAATAGTCACCTAAATAGAAGGGTATTTCCAAAGTTTCAACCTTTTCATCAAAACCCGTGGAAGGGTGCATAGTCCGGGGTTTCATACCCTGAGGACAGGATTTAAAGACATTACTTACCTCAAAACTAGCCCGGAACTATTCCGCAACACGCTTGCCTCTCGTATCAACTTACGAAGGCTCCAAATCTATAAATATCAGACCTTTATCATCAAATTATGCTTAAGGAATGAATTCCAATTGAAAAGTATTGATTTTAAGCACAAAACCTGAAACCGGTCAAAACCCGACCCCCGGGCCCGCGTCCCGAAACTCAAAATTTTTTATACAAAACTGTTCTTCATCATCACACGAGTCCGTACATATAAAGAACCCTAAAACCGGAGTTCGTTTGTTCCCTCAAATCATCCCTAGAAGGTCTCATAATCTCAAGCCCTAACTTCACTTTTTCTACTAATTTTCACGAATTAAATACTGAGTTTATATTCTATAATCACCCATAAACGAGTTTTAATGATCAAAACACTTACCTCTATGAAGAAGAATGATTTCCTCTCTTAAAAATCGCCTCAAAAGCTTCTTCCCGTTCAAAAATTGGAAGAAAACTCGGACTGCTCGTTATATATATACTGTTCACTAGTTTTACTGCTCCCAATGGATTCCTTGTGAAATTCTAATCAATTAGGCTTTTGAATCACTCAATTTGACCTTATAATGAAGGAGATATGTAGGTTTTAAGATTTTCAAATAGTGCAGGTTTTTAATACGCCGTCAGGGGCAATTTAGTAATTAATCTGAAAAATCTGGCAACCTTGGTAAAATGGCCATAAAATCCTCATACGATGTCCAAATTCGACGATTCTTTTTGCTACGAGTCTGTAATTACGATACGGATCTAAATATTCATTCAAAACAGCAATCGGATCTTATTTGTTCAATATGATATCATTTATGCTTGAAGAAACGACGTCAAAGCATAAGACAAACGAGCACAATGCAACCCAAACTTATCCGAACCTCACCCGAGCTCCTCAGGACCCCGTACAAATATACTAACAAGTCCCATTACATAACTTGAACTTAGTCGAACCTTCGGAACACCCAAAACAACACCAAAACACCAAATCTACGTCGAATTCAAGCCTAAGAACTTCTAAATCTCCAACTTTCGCCTATTCAAGCCTAATTCTACACCGGACATCACAAAATTATTCTAAACACACTCCTAATTTCAAAATTACCTAACAAAGCTATCCGAGCCATAATAACCGCATTCCGAGGTCATTTACCAATAAGTCAACTCTCAGTTGACTTTTCCAACTATAAGGCTATTTTTAAAGACTAAAAGAATTAAATTCTCACTACAACCATTCTGAACCCAAGCCTACCAACTCATCAAGAATAGTATAACCAACCTATGACAAGTCAATAACGGTAATTTTTAATGCAAGTTCTACATAACGACCGACCGGGTCGTTACATTCTCCCCCACTTAAACATACGTTCGTCCTCGAACGTGTCTAGAGTTGTTCTAAACACCACAAAAATTGATGTGTAACCTACCATGCACATATTCAGAGATGATCCCACGTCACTTACCCCATCTAGGTCTGATAACACAATATAACCAAAATTTCATTATCAAATCCTGACCCATAAACCTTAAAACCAAGTTTCCACTTTTGAAATAATTTACAAGATCAAATTTCCACGAGTATAAGCTGAAATAGTCTGAACACGCTGTATCAAGCCATATCCGCAACGCAAGATGAAATCACATAATATACCACATGACTCAACACTCATAGTGATGACTCCTAATCCCAATCGATGCTCATAACAACCCAATACCAGTACATAACCTTTTATTTAACAAAACCTCCCTTAAACACCTTCATATGGTGTCGTTGATGAAAGAAACACGTAGAAACCAACAACCATTCGTCCGATCAACATCAATACCATCCAGAGCCATAACTTGTGCAACTCGTGCGCTCAATAACAACATCCCAAAACCTCGATTTATAAAATAAAGAAGACTCACACGAGAGGACTATCATTCCACTAACACTTACCACACCGCATCATGCTAAAAGCCTGGTATACATCTTGAGACCACAACACGCGAATTCGACACCAAGGATCATACATCCACTTAACTCCGCTACAAGGTGTGATCCCATCCAACCGCTGGACCACGTGAAATACCCTAAGCCACCTTGCTCAAAATCAATAACCATGCGAAATTCGACATCAAGTACTCAAAGTGCATTGCCATAACCACGGGGAAATCGGACGATACCATGCCACCCGAACTAGAAATAACATAACCAAAACATCTCAATCCTGCAACACCCAATTACTTACCTTACTCAAATTTCCCTATACAGCCCCAATGGAACCGCACCCTATGCACATATAACCAACGATCACAACTCCTCGAAACACCGAAAGGTAACTCATAGATCACTCCAAGACACGAATAAGCTCAATGACAATCGAATGGTACATCCCACAACAATAGCATTTCGGAGTCAACAATTCCGACTAGGTGTAGACCACACACCCATACTGGCCTACCAATAACTCTAAGTCAAATTTGGTCACCCACAACAGGTAGATAACTCTCCAAACGTTCATAATGACTAAATCATGACATATACTAACACCTGACTAGCTTTGCTCATATCCTCATAGTTTACAACCACAAAATAATCTGTTTATTAGAACTCTTAGTCTCAAAGTCCATGAAGCGCACAAAGTTACCATATCTGACCCCAACTCCACCACTCGGATATATAACATGTCTCAAATACCCAATCATTCCACGAAGGATACCCCCATAATTCCTCTGTGTCACCAAGCAACCTTGAATATCTGCATTCGATCCAACAAGAGAGCGTCGTAACACCAATGAAGCACCCTTATTCGAACACATTGCCTTAAACACATTGCCCTTAATAAATGTATACTCTCATCCAACCACCCAATAGTGGTATCCTTTACCTAATCATTTGAAACTGCCAGTTCTGACCTTCCTTCTAGAACTGAACCGTGACCTCACATATGCCACTCTCCACTATACACAAAATACCGCATACGCCATGCAATCCTATGATAAATATGATAACTTCATGCTCCATTCCTAGCAATAAACAACTACGTACCCAACTAGCCAAGAACTTTCCAATTGATCCCATCTAGAAGCAAAATCACTATACATCACATGGCCCTCACGCCAGTAGAAATATACATCTCTAACCGTGGTAGAAACTATCAAGAACTCCCGAATCATATTTGTACAACACCAAACCGCCAGGACTGAATCCTTGTAACTCAACCAAGCTACACATGCCACCAAATCCCAAGAGAATTCCTAAGAAACACCTGTAACAACTCATTACTTCATAACACCCACATAACTAATCATATCCCTTATCGTTTATCATGTCGATCTGACCTACTACCAAGTTGTCCTATTCATTCAAGTTCCTTCTGACTTACCTTCAAATTGATACTTCTTCTTGCCATAATACCGCAATTCTCAATCCAGACTCACCGCACAAAATTCGAGCATAAAATATACAGTCTAAGGCTCATAAGCCGCTGAGTACTCCCTCGAATATCCCCCAAAATCACCCCATTAGAAATACTTACCCTGAAGAGACTTCCTGCGAATTTAAAGTCATTACCTTCACTTTCCTGATACTGATGGATAGAATCCATGATAATGCAAATACATTACAAGCCTTGACACCTTCCCGTAAATCTCAGTTCTAGCCCTTCTCTCACCTTGAAGATCCTCGATCGCTACATATAACCTTGAATCCATCTGAACCAATCTCGAACGTCATTTACTCTACGCAATTTCAATTACACTAACCAAGTAAACTGAACGACCTGGCCCCGCTTGCAATCCACATACTAGGAAAGTAATCCACACCCTGGAAGCAACAAGCACACTCATACATTGCACACTCTACACTTACTAGTACAACTCCATCATTCAACGAATTCTACTATTCGTAAAGTACATTACAAATTGTATCGAAGAAACTTCCATCACTCGAGTCATTACCAGACTCCACCTCTGTAGGTCATAACTGATTCACCAACATAACTCGAACCGAAACCAATACAACACACAATCGTGTAACCTACTTATCATTAGCGGACTCCCCCACTTGGCTCAAAGCCAAAGATCAAGACAAACAATAACTTATGATGCCCATACACTATCACTGCCACCATACTGTGTTGAGGTTCAACTAAATCCTCCATAAGCTTATATGACCCAAACCATCTAACACTCAAATAAATGCAAATGTCGCATCCACCATTGTAATAGTCATGCCAACTCCCACAAGCGAGCTAAACTCAAATTACAACATACACCATTTACTGATAGAGAGAATTTACTACAGATAAACATAAGGGTCACACACCTCAAGACAACCCGCAGGAGATACCCCTGCCTGCTTAACCTCAAAATGATATCTCCCAATACACTTATGAAAATCATAGCTATCACATAATCACTATACCTTCCTACAGTAGAACACAACCACTGCCTGCCCTCGAGACATCCCATTTAGCGGTATAAGAACTTGAAGCTGATGGAAATACTAACACTGACGCTGTGGTTAAGGAAATCTTGAGCTTCTGGAATCTCTACACACACTCGTCTGACCACATGGATACCTTCACTGGACACCAAGTGTCCCAAGAATGCTACTGAACTGAGCAAAAAATTCACACTTGGAGAACTTCGCACAAGCTTATCCTCCCTATATCCTTGTAATACCATCATCAGATGCCGAGTATGCTACCCCTGGCTACGAGAGTACGGTAGAGTGCCATTAATAAATACAATAACAAGGAGTTATAACACGACTGAATACACCGACAATCAAATACATAGCCGTTGCTGGGGCCTTGGTCAGCTCAAAAGACATCACAAAAACTCAGAACATAACAGGAAAACCCACTTCACTCCATAACTAAACTACACGAGAGGTCCTTCAATACTCATAACTCGAAGCCATATTCTAACTCAATACAGAAGTCAAATAATCAATGGTTCTTGCCACATCTCCCGCCAATTCATTTTGGTCACAATCAAACAACCTGAATATATCTAACTATCCGATCACAGTCACCATGTAGACATCTAGTCACAAAGTTCCATTAATAAGGACACAAACGAACATATAAGCCCCTCAACACATGTGCTCACCCAAATGAAATCTCAACACTCAAGCCACAAACAACATCCGGCCTCAAGTCCTTCCGACTGGCCTATTATTAACATGTTAAAAATCACATCTCACCCATGGAAGACACAAGCCGCGGATGGACAACTAATACCAAGCGCTCACGTGCGCATTCGAATACGTGAAAGGAATTCAAAGAGTTACGCTTTTGGCTGAGTAAATGGATTCGCACGATAAGAATTCAAGAATGTGGAATGTTTCCTAAGGGTTCTGCAGCCTCTCAAAGATAAGTGCGGATGTCTCCGTACCGATCACAAGACTCTACTGAACCTGCTCATGACCGTTGAGTCCTATGTAACCTAGAGCTCTGATACCAACTTTTCACGATCCCAAATCCTAACAGGCCGTGATGGCACTTATCGTGGCACTAGGCTAGCCAACCATCACATTACTTACACATTTGTCTAGTTATGATAATTCAAAATTTAATAATAGCAGCAACCATAGTATAAAAATAATTTATTTAAGTCTTAGCGACCCAATAACAGTCTAACAACTCTAAACAAAACCTCCCAAGACTGGAGTCAATATGGTCACGAGCATCTACGGAAAAAAATTAACTCTACTAATATCTTAAATAAAGTCTAGGAATGGAATAATAAAACTAAATAAGGAAGGGAAATGGAGAAGCTGTGGACGCTGGACAACTACCTCGAAATCCCGTGAACTGCTGCTACGAGCAAAGACAACTACTGCTCCGAACAGTTACCTGGATCTGTGCACAGAGGCACATGGAGTCTTTATGAGTACGCCAACTCAGTAGTAATGAAAATAAATCACAGTCTGAGAATTATAAAACACACAGTACAGATGCACAAATTCGCAAAAGCCAGTAAAACATCAAGTCACCAGGTAGTATTCATCAAATACATAAGTTCGAAATCAGTTTCAAGAAATCCTTTGAAACAAGTGTAATATCAGTATATCTCAGTAAAATTCTCCGTAAAAACCAGTTTGAAAACGAAGTAAATCAAAGTTCGAAAACTCAGTAAAAATTCTTCATAAAACTGCCCCTCGGGCTAAAATCATTTATCGTAACCATTGCCCATCA
The DNA here is from genome assembly GCA_005239525.1 of Nicotiana knightiana. Lineage (NCBI taxonomy): Eukaryota > Viridiplantae > Streptophyta > Magnoliopsida > Solanales > Solanaceae > Nicotiana > Nicotiana knightiana. The sequence goes on along the minus strand of ML436188.1, from coordinate 48,009 downwards.
AACATCCTCACCATCACTCAATATCAGCCCATCAGGCATCCTCATAGTCACTCAGTATCAGTCCATCAAGCATCCTCGCAATCACTCAGCATAAGCCTCGCGGGCATCACTCATTAGGTACATGCGCTCACTGGGGGTGTGTACAGACTCCGGAGGGGCTCCTACAGCCCAAGCGCTATAACAAGCCACATCATGGCATAAATCACTCACAATATAGGCCCGCAGCCTCACTCATGTCATAGCATCCTCACAATATAGGCCCGCAACCTCACTTAATCAGACACTCTCAATTTGCCCTTCAGGCCATAAATATACCGGGTTCTCGACCCAAAACAGTGTTTCATTTTTTAAAAATAATATCAAAATACTCTGAGTGTCAAAACGATTTATCAGGAAAAGAACGAGTGAAAAATCATAACATATCAGTGAGGAAAATATAGTAACACAAACCCCCAAGGGGAAAACAGATCGGCACTAGGCCCCAAACACGGCATACATCCCAAATCATATCATAATATAACAATACTAATTAAGCATAGGCTTAAAATTCGGTTTAGCAACTCAATAGTCGCCTAAATAGAATGATATTTCCAAAGTTTCAACCTTTTCATTTCAAAACCCGTGGAAGGGTGCATAGTCCGGGGTTTTATACCCTCAGGACAGGATTTAAAGACATTACTTACCTCAAAACTAGCCCGGAACTATTCCGCAACATGCTTGCCTCTCGAATCAACTTCCGAAGGCTCCAAATCTATAAAGATCAGACCTTTATCATCAAATTATGCTTAAGGAACGAATTCCAATTGAAAAGTATTGATTTTAAGCAAAAAACCCGAAACCGATCAAAACCCGATCCCCTGGCTCGCATACCAAAACTCAGAAATTTTTATACAAAACTGTTCTTCATCATCTCACAAGTCCGTACATATAAAGAAATCTAAAATCGGAGTTCGTTTGTTCCCTCAAATCATCCCTAGAAGGTCTCATAATCTCAAGCCCTAACTTCACTTTTTCTACTTATTTTCATGAATTAAACACTGAGATTATGCTCTATAATCATCCATAAATGAGTTTTAATGATCAAAACACTTACCTCTATGAAGAACAATGATTTCCTCTTTTAAAAATCGTCTCAAAAGCTTCTTCCCGTTCAAAAATTAGAAAAAAACTCGGACTGCTCGTTATATATATACTGTTCACGAGTTTTACTGCTCCCAATGGATTCCTTGTGAAACTCTAATCAATTAGGCTTTTGAATCACTTAATTTCATCTTATAATGAAGGAGATATGTAGGTTTTAAGATTTGCAAATAATGCAGGTTTTTAATACGCCGTCAGGGGTAATTTCGTAATTAACGTGAAAAATCTGGGAACCTTGGTAAAATGGCCATAAAATCCTCATACGATGTCCAAATTCGACGATTCTTTTTGTTACGGATCCGTAATTATGATACGTATCTAAAGATTCATTCAAAACAGCAATCATAACTCATTTGTTTAATATGATATCATTTATGCTTGAAGAAACGATGTCAAAGCATAAAAAAAAACGAGCACAACGCAACCCAAACTTATCCGAAACTCACCCGAGCTCCTCGAGACCCCGTACAAATATACTAACAAGTCTCATTACACAACTTGAACTTAGTCGAACCTTCAGAACACCCAAAACAACACCAAAACACCAAATCTACGTCGAATTCAAGCCTAAGAACTTCTAAATCTCCAACTTTCGCCTATTCAAGCCTAATTCTACACCGGACATCACAAAATTATTCTAAACACACTCCTAAATCCAAAATCACCTAACGAAGCTATCCGAGCCATAAAATTCGCATTCCGAGGTCGTTTACCAATAAGTCAACTCTCAGTTGACTTTTCCAACTATAAGGCTATTTTTAAAGACTAAATGATTAAATTCTCACTACAACCATTCTGAACCCGAGCCTAACAAATCTAACTCATCAAGAACAGTATAACCAACCTATGACAAGTCAATAACAGTAATTTTTAATGCAAGTTCTACATAACGACCGACCGGGTCGTTACTTCTAGAAATAACAAGAAGAGGCCCATTGTTATTGTTAGAGAAGGGTCAAAGTTATTCAATTCATAAAAGTAAAATTTTTGACACTAAAAAATTACACGAATATTACTCGTAATAAGTTACATTTCTCCTCAAATCAATGAGGTTAAAAATACATTTCAAAATGTTCATTAATTTAGTTTTGTTATAAACAATAAAAGAAGAAGAACAATATTGTAGAGAAAGAGAGAGAGGAAATTCTTATTGAATTTTGGGATGATTTACAATGGGGTAAGACCCCTCTATTTATAGGGGAAAAATGACTTAGCCACAAAGTAGAACTCTCTAAAAGATAGACATTCACTCTAAATAGAGTTCTATTTATAACACTCCCCCTTGAATGTCTATTCAACAAATAATGTGCCTCGTTAAAACCTTAACTAAAATAAAACCCAATGGGTAAAAAAAAATTCTAGAAAAGGGAAAAAAGTACACATGTTTAGAAATGCGCCTTTTGGTTGCCTCGTTAAAAATCTTGCAAGGAAAACCCAGTGGGACAAAACCTTGTAAGGGAAAAAGAGTGCAACGTGCATTAACTCCCCCTGATGAGAGCATCAATTCACATCTTTGAGCCTTCGCATCCCAATCTTATGTATTTGCTTCTTGAAGCTTGACATCGGTAGAGATTTGGTGAACAAATCAGCCATATTATCACTTGAATGAATATGTTGCACCTTGAAATTATCATTATTGTATATATATAATGTTGTGGAATAGCCTTTTCAGCGTCTCCATAGAGGGAAAAATTCCTGCTATCACATTATCATGCTTATAGTTATAGCAAGATACATATGTGCACAAATTGCACGTAGGATGTAGTACTTCATGACCAAGAATTGTATATGCTTTAAGCAATATCCTTCAAGAATTGTCATATAAGTCATATAATAGACTTTAATTAGATGCATATCAAGTTTTCACGTCATACTAGATAAATAAGATATCAAAAACTGATTGCACATATCATTGACTTTATATTTTCAAGTGTTTGAACTGCAGGTTCAAATACTTGTCTTCCATATGAAACCAATTCTATTCGAATTGTGTCTCTTCTATTTGGCCAATATTTTTGTGTCAGTATTCGACAAACTTAAGATCCTCATATATACTTAGCGCTATGATATATGTCGTCGACGAACATTTTATATCGGTTCCAATATTATTATTTTTCATAAAGACATAACATAGAGATCTCTTCATTTATATTTTCAGGTACCTGAACCTCTCTTGAGATTTTATGAAGTGTTATGTCATGTGATCTTCTAGATCACTTTCCTCCTTTATTATGATCATTTTGATCATTTTCTCATCTTCTTTATTAAGAAGTTTATTTGAAACCGATCTGTCTATACACTTTAAGCGTGCCATAGACATTGTCCTTCTAGGACTTATTCTAAATATGAGCATTTTCAGAGAGAATATAGTTACTTTCTTTGGGTCAGCAAATGCGTCTGCCATGCTTTGCAATATATTGCAGATGAATTATCTTTTTATGAACTTCAAGTTCATATTATCTTATTCGAGGATCTAGATGGACAAATGATAATTCTTTCCACGTAGCTTTTTCTCCACTGTTTATCATGTTTCCCCCTCATGTTAGAAAGCTAATAGAAAGAAAGGGTAAGCTCTCTGATCTATTTGCTTGCAATGCTATGCCTATAAAAGTTGGCGAAGGCTTCTGTAACCTTAGACTCGTTACGCTCTTCGACTGAACTCGTTGGCTCCGCGTCCACTGAAAGTCGGTAACCTTCGTCACCGTCAGCATTTGGTACTCTCTCGATAGCTTCAATAGTTCATTGAAAGCCTTTGGTGTAATAATCCGCAAGCCCTTCAGAAAGAAAGACATAATATATAATGAATTAATTAATATTAATTAATAAAAAAAAGGGTTGGTTAAGAGTTCTTCCTCAATTTTGGGAATCCATCTTTATCGTGTTATGGCGTTAATCAAAATATATACCGCACATCAATAATAATAAGATGGAATTATTTGGTTCTTGACCCTGAACCACTTGTGAGGAGAGAATGTAATATACTTTCGTATATAATTTATATCAAACTAATATAAACAACTTATTTCTCATAAATAATAGTTTAGCTATTAAGCGGAGGCACTCAATAAATCATTTTGCTAAACCAATTGTGATATAACCAACTTATCAAGATAAAGTCTTGAATAGAAAATCTGGAAATTATGATCTAATTTAAATTATTGAGCAAGTTATCTCGCAAACAGCAGGTTGGGGGTTAATAATAATTGCACATGTAACCATCTCATAGATGCATCTTATGTGGTATACATGGCAGGTGAATAGGCCCATATTCACCTTTTCTATTTCCAGCATTCATGGCATTCAATCCCAATTTCAGTTGGCCTATTAATTAATGAGAACAAGCAACATTAGAGAATTCGTAAATGCGTCTGCATTTGATTTGCTATTCTTTGCAAATGGATAATCTTTTGCACATCTTTTTCACAAATAGAGGTACGTGGATAAAGATGAGACAATGATGGGTTTTTCCACAAAATTTTTTGTTTGGTTTAACCAATTTCTCCCCCTAATTTTGGAAAAAGTGTCTCATCGAATCGACAATCTGCAAATCAAGCAGTGAATAAATCCCCCGTTAATGTTTCAAGATATCAAACAATAGAGGGCGATTCAAACAACAGATATTCCTAACCTTTTTTGGGAACCCATTTTGGTGCGATATGGCGGTGCTACATGCACATATTTTGCGCATCCGAAAATTCTTAAATGGGATGTATTAGGTTCATGACCCAAAACTAATTGCAAAGGGGAATATTTATGATAATTTGTCGGGCTGAGACGAACTAGCATTGTTGCATGCAAAATGGCGTGACCTCAAACAGAAGTGGGCAGTCTCGTTTTCATGAATAACAGTCTTGCTATCAATTGCAGACATTTAATTAAAGACTCCGTGAGGCCATGTTGAGTGTGAACATGAGCTAAGGATGTTCCACTTTTATCCCAATTCATAAGAAATAATCATTAAATGCTTGGGATGAAAACTCAGCAACATTATCAAGTCTAATAGACTTAATTGGATTATCGGGGAACTGCGCCCGTAATCGAATTATTTGTGTCATTAATTTTGCAAACGCGAGGTTGTGAGATGACAATAGACACACATGAGACCATCTAGATGATGCATCTATTAAGACCATAAAATATCTAAACGACCCACTAGGGGGGTGAATAGGTCCACAAATGTCCCCTTGTATACGTTCCAAAAACGCAGGGGACTCAATCCCAATCTTTGTTGGTGATGGTCTTATAATTAACTTGCCTTGATAACAAGAAGTGCAAGAAAGTTTATTATTTAAAAGAATATTTAAACTTTTTAATGGATGCCTATTTGAGTTTTCTATAATTCGTCTCATCATAATTGATCCAGGATGTCCCAATCGATCATGCCAAAGTACAAAAGTATTGGAATCAGTAACCTTATGGTTTACAATAGAATGTGCTTCAATTGCACTAATTCTTGTCCAATACAGGCCACAAGATAAAGATGGGAACTTCTCAATAACCCTCTTTTGGCCCGAGACATTCTTGGTAATGATGAGATATTCAAGATTATTCTCATCTATTGTCTCAATATGATATCCATTTCGGCGGATATCTTTAAAACTCAACAAGTTCCTCTTGGACTTGGAGGAGAACATTGCATTCTCTATGAAAAGTATTGTTCCTTTAGGCAGAGTTATAGTAGCTCTTCGAGAGCCTTCAATTAAGTTACTACTACCAGAAATTGTTGTAACATCTGTCTTGCACAGACTTAAATGAGAGAAATATTTCTTCTCTTTGAATATTGTATGTATCGTACATGAATCAATTAAACAAATACTTTTACAATTGAACTTTGATCCAAGTTTGCTTTGTGGGATATTCACGTTTGCTTTCCATTAACAAAGAAACATACGAATAAATATTAGTATTTTCATAGAATAAAAGTATTTGATTTGGGAAAAACGATAAGAACTATTAGTTAAAGTTGTAAGTTGAAAATTATTTGGTGGTTTACGTATCAAGTGTATAATTAGAGCCTCTGTAGCTAATATCATTGTTTGGTGGTCAGCAATATTAGCAAAGTCATATACCGGCAAAATAATGTGGGATCCAGAAATACCAACTTTCAAGAATAGTTGTAAGACGAAACAAATTGCATCATGTCTGACAAAATTTACATCACAATTCGAAAAATTTCAACAATCAAATATTTAAAAGAGAACAAGTTGTCTGTTGACATAACAAGAAGTTAAATTTCTCTCTTATCATTTTATTCCGGTTCTTAAACCATTCTACCAATAATTTTAAATGTAAAACATGCAAGTCAAAATTTATTGTGGTAGTCATGGGTTTCAGTGTACTTCTTAAATATCAAAATTGACGGAGAACTCCAAGCTTTATTAAATAAATGACTATCACTAGACTAATTGAAAAACTAGTACACATGCAAAGATTACGATTACATAATCTTTATTCATTAACTACTACGAATAGGCAAAAAATATATAATATAATAATCTCAATTATCTTTAACCACGGATCCATCATCGATCAAGTGGTCTATTTTTCCATCAGAGCGCTCAAAGAAGTCTGCCACATCTAAGTGGGTGATGTCAAAATCATTGTTAGAGATAAAATTGGCTTCAGGGCCTTTATTCTTTAGAGATGCTTGATAAAGCTCAACCAAATGTCTTGGTACATGATATTTATAGATCTTGCATATAATCAGATTGCCAAAATATTTTGGCGTATAATAGGTACGTCATCAATGACCATTCATGCCATAATAATAAAATTATTTTCTTGTTTCATCTCAAACCTCCTTTTAGAGGTGAGTGATATATTCACTACCACTAGCACGTTCATATTCTTCCAAGAATGAATATGTATTCATAAATCAGATGTTGTCACATTCTCATCATGAATGGACCATAATTATCTATATGTGCTTTACAAAATCTCATGTCAAATCGATGACAAATATTGCTTTTATAGAGGGAAAGATTATTTTGAGAATTCTTAATATTCTCATTATCATAATGATGACGATTATAATTTCGTCTATCGCCACGTCCACATCCATTGGTATATTCACGGTAATAATTTTGTCTTCTTTCAGACATATTATATATTGCTATCACATTCTCTTAAAGGGAATGAGAATGAAGCAAATTTAATGGGACGAGTTTCCATATCTTTGGCCACAATCATACATGATTTGATTATGGCAAGACATAGAAATTTTACCACTTCGGGTGATTATAATTTCTTGTAAACTCTATAGGAGTTATAATCAAAGTTTATTGTCTTTGCTTGCATTTAAAATCAAATTATAGAATTTCAAGAATTTAAAAGAGAAAATAAAGTAAAATACTTACCTTAAATCCAGAATTTAATCATGAAGAAAGTTCATGGAGAATTGACAATCATTATGCTCAATCCCAAAGCTTCTACTCAATTGATTAGAGTCTCGTGCTGATAACGTGTTATAAACAATAAAAGAAGAATAATAATATTGTAGAGAAAGAGAGAGAGGAAGTTCTTATTGAATTTTGGGATGATTTACAATGGGGTAAGACCTCTCTATTTATAAGGGAAAAATGACTTAGCCAAAAAGTAGAACTCTCTAAAAGATAGACATTCACTCTATATAGAGTTCTATTTATAACAAGTTTAAATTTCAAGAAGCAAGAGTTCACGAACATTTCTCTCAGGTTTTATGTTACTGGTTTATTAATTACACATGGTCTTATCCCCTTCTTTTTCTAATTTAATCATATGATATTCGAAACCCAATAATTCAACTAATTTAGATTTGTGTTGCCAAAAACTTATTAAAAGGAAAGCATTTCTTCTCAGGGATTTTTCTGTTTCAGAATCAGTGACGAAGCCAAAAGTTTACTAAAGGGTGTTCAAACTTGAAATAAGTGAAAAAAATTCTCTGAGAAAGAGTGTTCAATATATGTTGTATACCTTTAAAATCTAATACTTTACCTATATACGCAATATAATTTTCCGACGAATGGTGGTCAGTGACCATCCTTCTTTACAAGTAGCATGTCCAAAACTCAAACCCGGACATCTGATTAAGGTAAAGAGATTGATATCCATCGCAATGCATCAATTTGTATTATTCCTTCAATTGGTTATAAAGAGTTTCCAATTCTATTGTTCTTTTCTGGACCAAGATATTGTAAACGGATAAACTTTATACGTGAGATTCCCAGATCACACTCGAGACTCAAATGTTGTTACTAAATCATGACTTCTTAACAAAGTTTTAAATATAATATGATTTCCGTAAACTAATCTTTGCACCAAGGAATAGAACATTTGAGAAGGGTATAATTGATGCATCATGGTTTGCAGAAGAAAAATACTATTTTCTTCTAACTATCTGATATTCGAAACTTATCGATTTGATTTATCTGAAATTTCATCGGAGACCTAAAAAGGGACAAACTTACCCTACTAGGGGTTTCTTCAAACCCAAAGCTCAAATCCCATATCTCTGGTAAAGGAATTTCATCCTTTTATATACTCAAGATAATGAAAGAAATAATATAAACCTTTTATTTCTTTCTCTTTAGATCTTGATATTCCTTTTAATCTTTCTTTTCTTAAGGTAAGCAACACTCATGATTTAATGAGATGACTAGCCACCGTGAATTGAAACAGTTTAAAGCTCGATTCTCTTTTCACATATCTTCCTATATTGGAAAAGATAAGTACACTATCCGGTACACTGACGTTAGTTAATTAATTAATTAATAGAGCCTAAAATTGTCACTTTAACAAACCTTTTTTATGCTCCAAATAACTTTCTTGTCCCTAAATGAAACGTGTATAAATTTTCTCTGGAATTAATGTGGGGATTCAGTGATTTGATTATATTTTTCTGATTGTGAACATATCGTTAAGTAATCATCCTTCTTTAACCAGATTTATGACCAATTAAATCTCTAGATTCTGCTGAAGGGTCAGCTTGAAAGCAAACTACATTTATCTATCTGTCCAATGTGGTACCACATTTGTTTTGCTTCCCATTGGTGCTCATTGAAATATGGTCTCATTTGCAATCATTTCTGACTAAAATATATAGTCCTAATATTTATTGATAGAACAAAAGGACAAATCCAACATGTGGTTCCAATATTTTATTATGTCCAAGATTTGATGTGGATAGGAGGTGCATGCTTTGTCTTGTCTACATTTGGTGCAAACAAAGGGAAAATATTTGGACGAAAAAGCCAAAAACAAAATTAGACACTCCACGTTTATCAAAACCTAAATTTTTCATTAGAAAAAAAAGCAAAGCCGAAAATTTCTCAAACACTCTAAAATTCCTTTTAAGTTATCAATCTATTTTCAATAGAAAGTTTAAAATTTATAAACTTTAAATCTTGGCTTCACCTTTTATAAAATACACCTCATTATCATTTTGTTGTGCTTACTTTGTGACGCTCACGATGGAGGGCGGGTCAAGTAGGACCGACAGACTTTTAGGCTGGCAAGCATCTGAAGAAAGGGCGCGCATGTCATTTTAATTAGGTAAATCTCATATCGAAATAAGAGAGAAAAGTGACGAACTTTATATGGCATAGCACAGATTCACATGATATGTGCGCTTTTGCGCTCGATGATGGCGTAGCCGAAGGAACAAATCCGTGAGCTTTGTTGGACTAAAGCGGATAATACATGTCATGAACTTAGGGATGACATACTTACAATCTGTTGTTCGTTCCTCTTGTGACTCGCTAATATCTATTCATTGGGATAAAATCAATTTTCTCCTTTAAATTGTGTTAAAAATCAATCTTTCTTAACTTTGAACTATGTACATTATTCTTCTGTTATCTCAAGATTCTGTCATTAGCTACTGACGTTAGAAAGATAATATTGTTATAAAATATTTAGTAAATGTGGATGTCCATTACTCCCATTATTTTTGCTTATGATGTAAATAACCTATCACTATTTATCACTTTTATGATTGTAACTCCCACACCTCCATAACCTCTTCCCATGATCTTCCCCATGATCTCAAATGTTAATGTCATGTTTAAGACAATCCTTTTGTAACCTACAATGTAGTAGTATAAATAGAGGCATGAAATGTGATATGTTACACACTTGAACACTTCATGAAATAAGAAAGTTATCTCTTCTTCCCTTATTCTACTTATCTTCTTGTCTTACATTGTTGCTTTGAGCTACATTTTTAATACGTTATCAGCACGAAGTTGAGCTTTTATTATTGTTCAGGTATATTTGCTTATTTTGTTTTCTTAGTCGTATATTTTGATTTCATGATTAGTGTCTTTAATATGCAATTTCATAATTTCTCACATCTCTAGATATGTGTAAAAATAAAGAATTCTATGTTTCTTTATTTTAAGTTATTTGCATGATTGTTATGTGAAAATTGCTAATTTTCATGTTAGTAGAATTAATTAATAGAGAAATACTTATTTTATGTTGTTCGGCATTTAAAATTGTGTTAAAGTTATGATACATTTTTTTTTGTTCTAGTTAACATCAATGATTCTAATAATTTGAAGGAAAAAAAAAATTCTTTTCTATGGAATTATCACTTTAGTGTATATAAATCACAAATTTGATATTATGTCAATTTTTAATATTCTTTCACTACTATCCTAATGATTTCTAATTATTTATCTTCTTTGATAACTTTCACTATGTCGAATTTGTCAAAGCTTGAGTTTGTGGAACTTGACATTTCTGAAAAGAATTACCTATCACGGGTTCTCAATGCTGAGATTCACTTAGCCGCTAAAGGCCTTGGTGACACCATTACTCAGGGTAATGAGGCATCGAGCCAGGACAAAGCGAAGGCCATGATTTTCCTTCGTCATCATTTGGATGAAGGTTTGAAGGTTGAATATTTAACGGTGAAAAATCCATTTGAATTGTGGACTGGCCTGAAGGAAAAGTATGATCACCTTAAGGCTACGGTATTGCCAAGAGCTCGATATGAGTGAATGCACTTACGGTTGCAAGATTTTAAGACCGTAAGTGAGTATAACTCTGTTGTATTTCGAATAACTTCCCAGGTGAAATTATGCGGGGATGTTATGAATGGTGAGGATTTGTTGGAAAAGACTCTTACGACTTTTCATGCCTCAAATATGGTACTTCAACAGCAATACCGTGAAAGGGGTTTTAAAAAGTAGTCTGAATTGATCTCATGTCTTCTGGTGGATGAGCAACATAATACCCTTTTGCTGAAAAATCATGAAGCCCGTCCCACAGGGTCAGCTCCACTTCTTGAAGCGAATATGGCAGCTAGACGTGATAAGTCTGGAAAAAGACAGAATGATGATCATGGCCATATGAATGTATGTGGGCATGGCAATGGTAAGAGACGATATAATAGTCATCATCGTGGTGGTCATGGCAAACGAGATAACAATACGGGTTCTCAAAATAATTCTTCAAGAGGATAAAACGGTAATTGCCACCGCTGTGGCATGAAAGGTCATTGAAAATTTGAATGCCGTGCACCTGAGCATTTTGTCAGGCTTTATCAAAACTCCATCAAAAGAAAGACAAATAATGTTGGAGCATCTTCTGCTAATGTCCTAGTGGAGTCTCACTTGACCTTTAAAAATGATTTTGAGGCAGGGCCTTCAAACAAAAATAATGACAATGCCGAGGCAAATCTTGCTTTGAATGATGATGATTTTGAAGGCCTCGATGATCTTACTCATTTGGAAGTTGAAGACTTCTTTGGAGATTAAAACTAAAGTTTGATCATTAAACTGGGAATGCAATTATGTTGTTATTTTTATTTTCAGTATTTTTTTTAATCTCTCGTTTTAAGGTTGTTTTTATGTTCAAGTAGTACTTAAGTTGTCATGTGTTATTGTTAGTTTTTCCGTATTTCACATGTTGCACTTTTATTTTTTTTTATGAAGAAAATAAAATTTTCAGTCTTCAATTGGATCCAAGATGAGTAATGAAGATTTATGCCTTTTGGATAGTACTACAATTCACACAATATTAAGAGAAAAGAAATTTTTCTCTTATTTGGGTATGAAAAAGGCATATGCTAATACAATATCTGGTAGTACAAAGTTAATTGAGGGCTCTGGAAGAGCGACCTTATTACTACCAGGAGGAACGATATTAACTATTGATAATGCATTGTATTGTAGTAAGTCTCAAAGAAACTTGTTGAGTTTCAAAGGTATTCGCCAAAATGGCTACCATGTTGAGACCTCTAATGAAGGAAATATTGAATACCTTTATATTACTACAATGAAAGCGGGAAAAAATATGTGCATGAAAAATTACCCGTATTTTCTTCTGGATTGTACCACACAAATATTGGTGTGGTTGAATCATATGCCATAGTAAACAAAAGGTTTACTACTTCTAATGATTTTATCATTTGGCATGACCGGTTAGGCCATCCTGGTTCTAACATGATGCGCAGAATAATAGAGAATTCAAATGGGCACACATTGAAGAATAAAAAGATTCTTTAATTTAAGGAATTCTCTTGTGCTGCTAGTTCTCAAGGAAAATTGGTTACTAAACCTTCAGCAGTTAAAGTTGGGATTGAATCCTCTGCATTTCTGGAACGTATACATGGTGATATATGTGGGCCTATACACCCTCCATGTGGACCATTCAAGTATTTTGTGGTCTTGATAGATGCATCTACAAGATGGTCACATGTGTGCTTATTGTCAACTCGTAATATGGAATTTGCGAGATTGTTAGCCCAAATAATAAGGTTAAGAGCACAATTTCCAGATTATGCAATTAAGACAATTCGTCTTGATAATGCTGGTGAATTTACATCTCACGCCTTTACTGATTATTGTATGTCCACTGGAATAAAAGTTGAGCATCCAGTTGCTCATGTTCATACTCAAAATGGTCTAGCAGAATCATTGATTAAACACCTCCAGTTAATTGCTAGACAGTTGCTAATGAGGACAAAACTTTCCTTTTCAGTGTGGGGACATGCTATTTTGCATGCAACAACACTTATGCGCATAAGGCCAACCAGTTATCATGAAGTCTTCCCATTACAGTTGGCTTTTGGTCAGGAGCCAAATATTTCCCATCTAAGAATTTTTGAATGTGCGGTATATGTTCCAATTGCTCTACCACAACGCACAAAGATAAGTCCCGAAAGAAGGTTGGGAGTATATGTTGGTTATGAATCTCCTTCTATTATAAAATATCTGGAGCCTATGACAGGAGATTTGTTTACAGCCAGATTTGCTGATTGTCATTTTAATGAATCAGTTTTCCCAACATTAGGAGGAGAAAATAAACGACTGGAAAAGAGATAATTGGAACGTATTATCTCTATATCATTTGGATCCTCGTAAAAATCAATGTGAACAAGAAGTTCAAAAGATCATTTATATGCAAAATGTTGCAAATCAATTGCCAGATGCATTTACTAACCTTCCACGGGTTACTAAATCGCATATTCCAGCTGTAAATGCTACAATTCGAGTTGATGTCCCAGCTGGACAGTATGATAATGCAAATGAGGGAAGGCTCCTTAAACGTGGTAGACCAATCGGTTCCAAGGATAAAAATCCTCAAAAAAGGAAAGGAGCAAATGATCAAGTTGATCATAACATGGAGGCAATTACTCAAGAGGAGGATAAAGACATAGTAATTGATAAGACCTCACAGGAGGTTCTAGTACCTCGAAATGATGAAAATGAAGAGATATCAATAAGTTATGTCTCTATGGAAAAAAGGTGGAACCGAAATAACGTTGTTGTTAACAACAGTTTTGCATATAATGTTGCAGTTGACATAATGCAACAAGATGAGGATCTTGAGCCAAATTCTGTCGATGAATGTAGACAAAGAAATAATTGGCCAGAATGAAAAAATGCAATTCAAGCGGAATTGGCTTCACTCGAAAAACGTAAAGTTTTTGGACCAATTGTCCGAACGCCTGAAGGTGTCAAGCCAGTGGGGTACAAATGGGTTTTTGTGCGAAAACGAAATGAGAAAGGTGAAGTCATAAGATATAAATCACGACTTGTTGCAGAAGGGTTTTGGCAAAGGCCTAGCATTGATTATATGGAGACATATTCTCCTATAGTAGATGCAATTACCTTCAGGTATCTAATAAATCTTGCAGTCCATGAAAAACTTGATATGCGGTTGATGGATGTTGTCACAGCCTACTTATATGGATCCCTGGACAATGAAATTTTTATGAAAATCCCTGAAGGATTTAAAGTTCCTGAAGCACATAAAAGTTCAAGGGAAGCTTGTTCAATAAAGCTTCAGAAATCCTTATACGGATTGAATCAATCAGGGAGAATGTGGTACAATCGTCTTAGCGAGTATTTGCTAAAGGAAGGGTACAAAAATGACCCTATTTGCCCCTGTGTCTTTATTAAGAGGTCTGGATCTGAATTTGTCATCATAGCTGTGTATGTTGATGACTTGAATATCATTGGAACTTCTAAAGAGCTTCCAAAGGCTGTAGAGTGTTTGAAGAAAAAATTTGAAATGAAAGATCTTGGTAAGACAAAATTTTGTCTTAGCCTACAGATTGAGCATGTAAGAAATGAAATTTTTGTCCATCAATCAACATACACTGAAAAAGTGTTAAAGCGATTTTATATGGATAATACACATCCATTAAGTACCCCAATGGTTGTGAGATCGCTTGACATAAATAAATATCCATTCCGGCCTCAAGAAAATGACGAAGAGCTTGTTGGTGATGAAACTCCATATCTTAGTGCAATTGGGGCACTGATGTATCTTGCTAACAACACCCGACCAGATATTTCTTTTGCTGTAAGCTTATTAGCAAGATTCAGTTCCTCCCCAACAAGAAGAAATTGGAACGGTGTTAAACATATATTTAGATATCTTCGGGGAAATCAAGTTATGGGATTGTTCTATTCTAATGAATTCAAGTCAGAAATGGTTGGCTATGCCGATGCAGATTATTTGTCTGATCCACATAAAGCCCGATCTCAAATAGGCTATTTGTTTACATATGGAGGTACAACTATATCATGGCGTTCAATGAAACAAACAATACCTGCCACATCTACTAATCATGCTGAGATAATAGCCATTCATGAAGCTAGTCGGGAATGTGTTTGGTTGAGATCAATGACTCAACATATTCAAGAAATGAGTGGTTTTCTTATGGAAAAAGATAATCCAACTATACTATATGAAGACAAGTTGCTTGCATCGCTCAACTGAAAGGAGGATACATAAAAGGAGACAGAACAAAACACATTTCACCAAAGTTCTTTTTCACACATGATCTTCAACAAAATGGTGAAATTAATGTTCAACAGATTCGTTCATGTGAAAATTTGGTTGATCTGTTCACTAAGGCATTACCAACTTCAACATTTGAGAAGTTGAGACAGGAGATTGGAATGCGGCGTCTTCGAGAAATAAAGTGATGTTTTCATGAGGGGAAGTAAGATAAGTGTTGTACTCTTTTTCCCTTAGCCTAGGTTTTGTCCCACTGGGTTTTTCTGATAAGGTTTTTAAAGAGGCAGCAAATAAAGCTTATTACAGATATGTGTACTCTTTTTCCTTCACTAAGATTTTTTTCCCACAAGGTTTTTTTCTTAGTAAGGTTTTAACGAGGCATATTATCTATTTTTTGGACATCCAAGGGGGAGTGTTATAAAATATTTAGTAAATGTGGATGTCCACTGCTCCCACTACTTTCACCAATGATGTAAATAACCTCCTACTACTTATCACTTTTATGATTGTAACTCCCACACCTCCATAACCTCTCCCCATGATCTTCTCCATGATCTCAAAGGTTAATGTCATGTTTAAGACAATCCTTTTGTAACCTACAATGTAGTAGTATAAATAGAGGCATGCAATGTGATATGTTACACACTTGAACACTTCATGAAATAGGAAAGTTATCTCTTCTTCTCTTATTCTACTTATCTTCTTGTCTTACATTGTTACTTTGAGCTATATTTTTAATAAATATATCTATTTAACCCTTTAAATATTAATACATTCCATTACTTTACATTTTAATACGTTCACCTTAATTCTGCGCAAAGTTTTTGTATCATGACATTTATTCATCTAATTTTCGATTTCCCGAAATTGGTAAAATTGGCTTTATGTTCTTTCCATACTTTTATTTTAAAAGTCATTACATTAATTTGAAAAGATTTTCACCCTATACTAATATTAGTTTCTCAAGTATAATTTGAGCTATAAGTTTTAAGTCATCGATCAAATCAGTTTGAAACATTTGTTACAATATTTTTATTTTCAGTCCAAAAGAATTTACCATATATTTACACCTCAATGATCTTGACAGTGTTTTCTACGGTGTATAGGAAATCTCTGAATATATTAAATAAAATAAATCACATCCACCGTCTAATAAGTACATGTTAAAGGTGTTTTTCACGCGTTTAGACAATATATATACACTCTTAGACCTAGACGTCTGATCCAATTTAGTGAAAAGAAAATGGCTATATATATATACTAGTCGAAGAGAAGAAAACAGAAAAAATGTGGACCATGAAAGTGCCTCTTCATATGAAATTGACCCCTTGAAAACCCACATAACACTTAATCTGTAGCACATGCAATTCTCTATGGCATGGCTGTAATGGTTGATTTTTTATTTTTCACTCGGTGTTTGATATTCGTTTTTGTAGCCCGAATAATTTGAATTCGCGCCGGAAAGTTTTACTTTGGAAGGTAAGCACTTCTTACCAAAGATGATCTATACTTAGGGGCTCGAACCCGAGACATCTAATTAAGGAAGAAGGAGTACTTACTGTTAGGTGTTGTCCTGATTTTTTTATCATATTTGATTTTCCTATCTGGTGAAAGAAAGTGCAACATATTTGCCATAATTGAGTTTTCCTTCTTGTAAAAAGAAATTATAATTCTTTCCATGTTTGGCTAGTCTTTTTTTCTTGTAGGAAAAGGTTAGAAGTTCTATAAATTGAAGATCCTTCCTTCTCATTCAGTAGCATCCACAATGTAGCCGTAAGGTATTTTGAGAGTAGTGTTTAGGGGGGAGAACTTTACGGGACAAGTGTTAGTGTGTCACTTGTATTTGCCTGTTCGTGAGATTGTTCTCTCGATATTTTGTACTCTCTTTTATTATAGTGGATTGCTCATCTCTGCGGTTAGACGTAGGTGAGTTGACCGTACCACGTTAAATGTTTGTATCTTTTTTGATAGATTTCTCTTTTACTGTCAAATTTATAGTCGTTCAATTATTACGTTACTAGCTTCCGCATGATACCTGATTTTTTTGGTGCTAACACTTATTACTCTATCACAACTTTTAGGTGGTGTTGTAATGTTTGATTGAAGGCGTGCAAATCACAAATTCACAAATATAATTATATGCTGAAGAATGGGCAATCACTTCAATATGAGACATGTCTGAGTTTGTCACTGCATTTCTGATTCGAATCTTTCTAGAGAAAAGGGAGTAGTGTAGGTTGAAACGCATTAACACTTAATAGAGTTAAAGGCACCAAAATCGTTGAAGTTTTTCCCATCTGAGTTCAAAGTTTAAATCATGTAAGTGACATGCATGAATGTCTAATATATGTTACACTAAACAACATGGTATAATATGAGGATATATTGTTGAATTTTGATCCCCAAAGTTGGCTGACTTACTCGGATATTTAATTAAAAGACCTACTTTTAATCAGGGGCGGACCTAGAGCATTGATTACGGGTTCTCGGAAATTCAGTAACTTTTGCGTAGACTGTGTATTTATATTAAGAAATTCACTAAATATTTGTAAATATCTAATTGTGAACCCATATTAATTTAAAATTACGGTATGAACCCATAAACCTCAAATTCTGAATCCGCCTCTGCTTTTAATAAGTCTTAAATTATGTAAAGGACCTCAAATTACTTTGATAAGTTAGGCCAGTTGAATGCTCTAACCAACGGAATGAGTGTCTGTTAATTACTTTGATAAGTTGTGATCAGAAAACCCCAATACTTTCCAGAAGTAGAATCTTAATTATAAAAGGAAACTTCCTACAAATGTACGAAAGGAACTCTTCACTAAACTCAGCAAATGGACAAAATATTCATTTCCAAATTCTCCACCAAAAATATGTCTATTTAGCTAAGCAATTTGTGGTCAAGGACCACAAGAAGATTGTAAATGTACAGAAAATAAGGGAATTAGTTCTGGTATATATAGAAGATATTGGACCACAACTCCTTGGGACCAGGGCATCATCCCAAATTAGGTTATGGTAAATATTTACTCGCACTCCATATTTATATTAAATCATATTTTCTCTCGTTCATTGTAAGTGTACGTGTATATATATATATATATATATATATATATATATATTTGAGAAAGGAGATTGATTTCTTTTTAACATGACACGGTGCACCAATGCGGTTACAAACCATTTTATTGAATAAATGAGTTAAATCTGTACAATTAAGGGTGTGTTTGGTAGAATGAAAATATTTTTCGGAAAATGTTTTCTAATTTTTCCATGTTTGGTTGGCTTAAATGTTTTAAAAAATATTTTCCTTATCAACTCATTTTCCTCCAATTGGAGGAAAATGTTTTCCTTATGAAGAGAAGGGAACACATTTTTCAAAACTCCCTCTCAACCTTCCTCACCCCACCCCTCTCTCCAGAAAAGGCTTTATCTTTCAAATTTCAGTTTTTCCGTTACCGCCCACCCTACTATCCCTCCATCCCACCCCCACCCCCACCCCCCTCCCTCACAAATTTTTTTTTTTTTACTTTATTTATTTATTTTTGCTATTTCAAATTTCTGTATTTTCGTTTTTCTGAACCCCACCTCCCCAGAAAAAAAAAAAAATTAAAATATCTTTTTCAGTTTTATTTTTTTTATTTATCGGTTTAAAGGTTAAAAATTTTACAAGTTCCAAAGTTATGAGTTTGGAGGTTTATGTGTTTGAAAGTTTACTGGTTTAGAAATTATAAAGTTTACGGGTTCAAAATTTCGCGATTTCGAAAGTTTAGCGGTTCGAAAGTTCGTAAAGCTGTTGGTTTGAAAGTTTATGGCTTCATGTTTATTATATCTAATTTATTTACGAATACTCTTGAGAAGTTATTTTCCTTAATTTGCGTACCAAATATCAGAAAATGAATAAGATTACTACTTGTTTTCCAAGAAAATCTGTTATACCAAATACACCCTAAATAAAATCTTTTTCAATTCGTGAAATACTTTTAAATTAAAGTTTTATTTTGATGGAAAGAATGAAAACGAAAGGGAATTAAAAAGGAGGTGAGAATCGCAAAGACTTGGTTGAAACTATATCGCTAAGATTAATTCTTTTTAATTCTCTTTACTGCTTTCAATTTCAATAAAAGTGCATGTATTCAGCCAAAAAAAGGAGGAGGAGAGAAATGATAGTACAAAATGCTTCTATCATTAACCATCCAAACAAGGAATGGAATGATTGGAAGAGAAAAGAAGCAAGCAATGGAAAGAAAAGGATTTGTAAAGATAGTGTATTTAGGATATATCCTACTTCTTATTTGTCTTTATCTTTCTTTCTTTTTTATTTATTCTTTTGACTAATTAATCGACCCTTAAGAAGTTCATACACCAACCACGTGCTATAACAACAGAAGAAAAGAAAGCCGACTACTTACACCCTTTCACAAATTTATAATTTCTCTATCTATTTCTTTTTTCCTTCTTTAAATGTTACCTACTATTTTAATTCCCCTAATTGGCACCACATTTAAATATACATTCATTTTTGAGTTGACATGTATAATAACTTAATATTATATCAATCCAAAGTGATCTCTCTTTCACTCTCTCAATTACTGGTTTTAATCCTACACAGAATGCTTTTTCCTGCACCCAAAAAAGTTTAAAAGTCTTACTAATATATATATATATATATATATGCTTTCCCAAAGACTTCATATTCCCTTTTATCATCTTATATATTTTAATTTGCTGGCGTTTAAATAGAACATGAGTAATTTTTTTTTATTTTTTTTTGGTTTCTTATTAATTCAGTGTTTGATATCTACATTAAAATCTAACTAATTTGAGTTGACACCACGTAAGGCTCATTAAAGGTGACTATCGGTATTTTCTTCCTTCACATATCTCAAACTCCAAATCTTTAATTAAGGATAGAAAATTCCTGTTCATTTCACCGTACCCAATCGTGGTTAGCAATCTCACTTTCATGAATCTTGAATTTGATCTAAAAATAGCTCTAGAAAAATAACTTTCTTGATTATTCTTGAATAGCCTAAAAGAGGTAGAAAGTGTACGGGACGTCCTATTTGGTCGCCCCCATTTGACTTATACCCATTTTTTTAAAATTATTTAATCATATCTTAATTTTTACAATTTCAAGCGCCGCCTTCCTGATACCTGTGCAAAACTTCAGCTTATTTAGTGCTGAAGTTTTTACAAATTAACTAAACAACTTCAGCATTTTCTGCTGAAGTTTTTGAAAAAGTTTTATGACAAAATTAATTAATCCAGGACAAAATTTCAGCTTATTTAGTGCTGAAGTTTTTACAATGAACTAAATAACTTCAGCATCTTCTGCGGAAGTTTTTGAAAAAGCTTTATGACAAAACTTCAGCTTATTTAGTGCTGAAATTTTTACAAATGAACTAAATAGCTTCAGCATCTTCTGCTGAAGTTTTTGAAAGCTTTATGACAAAACTAATTAATCCAGAACAAAACTTCAGCTTATTTAGTGCTGAAGTTTTTACAAATGAACTAAATAACTTCAGTATTTTCTGCTGAAATTTTTGAAAAAGCTTTATGACAAAACTAATTAATCCAGGACAAAACTTCAGCTTATTTAGTGCTGAAGTTTTTACAAATGAACTAAATAACTTCAGCACTTTTGTTGAAGTTTTTGAAAAATCCTAGAATGCTGAAGTTTGTCTTATTGTCATTGCTACTTCAGACCCGTATGTCTGAAATTTATGCGAAAGTGGGTACGCTTGCAATTTTTTTTGCAAAGCGGGTATAAGTTAAAGCGTGACCCACAAAATGGGTATAGATGCAAAAGCCCCCTAAAAAAGGCTCAAGCCTTTCTTCATCATTTTGGACTACTGTTGGCTTTCCTTGTTGGCTTCACCAGTACAACACACACACGCATTAAAGTTTTTTTGTTCCCTATTTTTTTGGCTAAATACATACGGAGACACTTAAAGTTGACACGATCTTTTATTTAGACACCTGAACTCAAAGGTGTTCCTATTGAGCACTTATACTACCCGAAACTTATTCCAATTGAAGACTTTTTGCTGAGTTGGCACATAAAGTGAGTTTCAACCGACATAGGTGCGTGAAGACCCCCAAAAAACAGTATTTTTATATTATTTTTCTTTTTTGTTTCCTTCTTCTTCTCCCTCAAAAACAAAATAGATCTGGAAATTGGATTTTTGCACTGATTTTGCACTGATTTCGATTTGAATTGTTGTGTCTGAACTCGATTTACATCCCATTTTATTCGTCTAAATCGATTTGAATTTTGCACTGATTCGATTGAACCAGAATGTAAATCGGGGTGTAAACATGTGTAATGTTACGGGCTGTTATTCGATTTGAATTTTGCACTAATTTATGTGTCTGAACTCTGTATCGTGGGGAATTGAAAACGAGTAAAATTTGAAAACGAATAAAATCTGAACCAGTCTATTGTTGCATTGATTTTGCTTACAAAATTTGAAAGCCACCATTAATGGGTCTTTAAAAAGCTTGAGAGGTTTAAAATGGGTTACTTGATTTGATGAAAGTTTGGGAAATTAATATTGGGGTTGTGTTCGGGTCGTCGTGGGGAATCTTTAGCTGAAATTATAACAAAGTTTGAGAAGTTTCTCCTAAAAATTTGGATTAAAATCGTGCTTGGAACAAGAACACACATGAAAATAGTGAAGAACACCAAAACCACTGATTTATTTTGTTTACTAAATAGATTTAACATAGTTTTTCCTTTTTTTTACTCAAAATAATATAAGTCATTTTTTTATTCATCATTCGCCACGTCAGCAGCGAGTACATTGCACAAACTTTGTAAGTTTGACTGATTGTCAAAAAAGTGTTCAATTGGAATAAGTTTCGGGTAGTATAAGTGCTCAGTAAGAACTCCCTTGAGTTCAGATGTCTAAATGAAAGATCGTGTCAACTTTAAGTGTCTCCGTATGTATTCAGCCTATTTTTTTGTATGGTGTGAGACAGAGGCAGATGTACATTTTATTGTCGGGTTCATCTGAATTTACTACTTTAATGTATGCATATATATGTATTCACTAAAATCATAACAATTAATATATAAGTCTATAATTTTAAAAATATAATAAATTTAGATATTAAATTCACAAAAAAAGTAAATTTTTCCTTTTCAATATTCGAAAGCAAATGATCATCCTTCCAATAATACAGCTTGAGTTTGCAGCTATGAAAACGACTCGTGAGGGTTTTGCCTAATTACACAAAAGTCTAGCCATATTCCATAGAACCAACCCTCTCATCAAATATGATTCATGTGCCATATATTATCCGAACCTCTTCAGGAAATGATAAAGAAGCAATGAAACATCCGGGAAAAGAAAGAAAAGGTAGGCTTATAGGTTCAGGGTTCAAGTTTTTTTAAGTTACTGGATTCTAACTAAATAATTCGTGTATATTCAATGAATATAAAGTTTGGACCAAGTTCACCCGAACCCGTACCCGTAGGGCTGACTCTGCCTCTGTTCATAATAATAAATAACGAATAATGATCATCGGTGCAGTGAGATGATTCCTTTATATTTAATTAGACTTTTTGTAAAAAAATTAAAGCATCAGTGCAATATAAATAGTTCAAATTTTCACTCGTTAAAACTTCGATGGACGTGGAAACCCTAGCACTTGGTGATCATGACCCGAAAAAGCTTCCTCCTCCATCTTCACCAGATGATTGTTCACATAAAAACACACCATTTACTGAATCACATGGCCTAACCTTTTTTCACGAATATCTTTCCCGCGGAAACTAATGCTCCATTTTATTTTGAGAAGTGTTTTTTCTCAAAAGTATTTTTCTCAAAAGTACTTTTGGTGAGAAACAATTTGTGTTTGGCTAATTAATTTGAAAAATACTTCTTAACAACGATTAGTATTTGACCAAGCTTTAAAACTACTTCTAAGTATATTTTTCTCAATAATATTTTTTTCTGCTTCTTCAAAATTGTTTCTGCTTCTCCTCAAAAGCACTTTTTTCCTTTCAAAATCTTGGCCAAACACCTTAATTTAGAAAGAAAGAAAATTCTTTTGACCAAAAAAGCGCTTTTGCATCAAAAAAAGCTTGGTCGCTATAACTTTACTTCTCAGGATTTGTTGTTTCCTACCGCTTCTGATAGATTATGCTATGGCCGATGTCGATTCTGATGATGAGACAAAATTCTTCTTAACCGGAGAATAATAGTGAAGAAAATTCAGGGGATATCTTTCTGGTAGTCTCGCTGGAGTTGGTCACCTCCTAGCGATAAATGGGTGTCATTGAATACAGATAGGGCCCTTCAAAGAGAGTATGATGGGGATTGCGGGCAGTGTTTTTTGTAATTCTGATGATAGGTAGCTTGGTAGATATTCAACGAAGATTAGGGTATGCACATCCTTTTGAACTGAGCTATGGGGAGTTCTTGCTGATCTTCAAGAAGTCCGGTACAGGGGGTAGCATCGGGTTGCATTGCAAATTGATATTTCTAGTATGGTATATGTATTGCGGTTTAGAGAGTTTGTGCCTCATTGGAATAATGATATTATCAACCATAATCGATATCTCTTGGCTAGGAACTGGGTGGTCTCTATTGCTCATATCTACAGGAAGGCTAACTCGATGATCTGGTTTAGCCAATTTGGCATTTAGTCAAGAGACTCATTTTTAATGGCATGTGCTTGTGCCTTCTCGCATTGTTTTGCATTTTGCGGGAGATGTTGTTGGAGTTTTATTCTTTCGCTCGATTTCTTGCTAGTTTGCTTTTGTTACTTTATTTGTATTTCGTTAGAAAAATTAGATGTTTTATATTTGAGCCTGGGAATGTAGAATCTCTAGATATGGAGCATTTTAATCCTTTATGTTAGGGACATAATTAGGCAAAGTAAAGGGGTTCAATTGAGCGCCTATCATCGAAAAATTATATTGTATAAATACGGTAAAAATAATTTTTTTTAATTATGCATAACATGTTTAATCCTCTTAATATATGAGAATATTCTAATATAGTATTCAATGGGATTCTAAAATTTCTTTAAATATATAGGTTCAATTGCTAATTTTGATATTTTTAGTTTTTGTTTTCTTTTGAATTCCTTGCATGAATTCCTAGTTTTTGATGTCTTTCTTTATGCCTATTTGTTTGCACTTAATAGAGAGTTGAATCTAATTTATTATGTTAACCCGTTAAGTGAATTTTTTCACTACTACTTATTATCTTAATCTGTTTGAATCATTCTGATCTTATATATGTTTACTTAAAAGTTCCAATGAGTATGTTCTTTTACCACTACTCTATTACAATCATCAATAACCACCATCACCAACCACCTCTACAACCTACATCGCCAGACACTTCCACAATCTATGCCACCTAAAACCTCCATAATTGCCAATTACTACCACCGGACTATCAACCACTAGCACCAACTACTTTCATCACTAATCATCTCGCCACCGACCACCTCTAGTCACAACCACCTTCACCACCAGCTTCAATCACACTACCATCACTAATCGCGTGCCACCATCAACCACTCTACCACTAGCTTCTACAATCACCGCTGCAACTTCTACTGTACAATCACAACCACCTTCACCACTGATCTCGTACAAGTCACTTTATTTGAGGTTATGAAATGGCCGAAGCAATAATAGTACCCAACAAGGAGCCAAGGTCAATTTTCCACAGGGAGCTATGAATGATATTTAGGAGTATATGCTATAGTGGATGAGCTTGAATTATCTCAATTTGCACTTCCACAAAATTGGTTTGTTTCTAAGTCTATTTTAAACTAAGAACAACAACTAAGAATTGAAACTAGGAAATTATTTTTGTTTTTTTTTCAAATGATAAAAAGGCATAGGGCTATGACCTTCACCTAGGTGTTCGCTTAATGGGTTGTAAGCCTTAAATCTTGTTTTATTGGTCGGGGTGTATTATAGCCATCAACACTCAAGTGCCCACTCAATACCTCTCGGTCAGGGAGTGATTTTGCCTAATTTAGATTTCTCAAGTCCAAATGGGTATTGAACAAAGCAGTTGATAATAAGCTCAAATCGGGTTTTACTATCTCTAGGTTCAACCCTTTAATTGGGTTTATCAATCTCTCATTAATCCAATTTCTTGCTAGCCAAGTTTTCCTAGACTAAGTCTCTTTTTTCAAGTAGAGACCAAGTCAATTAGGCATGAAATAATAGTTGCAACCATTAAATATTCAAATAAAAATAAGAACAAGACTAGATAATCCACACTCAACCATAAACAAGCAATAAATCAAACATCCATTAAGTTTACACTAGGGTTGGGTCACAACCCTAGTGAAAATCTAGCTACTCATGCTTAAATTAGAAGATAAAGAAGAAAAAGTGATAATTAAACCCATATTAATGATTAAAATGATAAAACTAACATTCAAAAAGATCAAAATGACAAAAACTACTAAAATGAACAAAGTAAACGGTTGCTGATGTCAAAAGTTACAAAAGTTAACCTAAAAAATGGAACTCTTCTATTTATTCAGTGTTGGAATTTTCGGATAAAATTGCCCTTTTAGAGAAAACGCGGCCGCATAATTCCATGTGCGGTCCGCACTTTTCTTCAGTTTAGCAGGATTGGACTCTTGCGGCCACACAATTCTGAATCGCGGCCACATCCCTCTATTTCTGCGGTCCGCACATTTATGAGTGCGGCCGCACATGGCTCTTTTGTGGACCGCACAATGCAACTGCGACCGCAAAATAATTATGCGGTCCGCACTTCCATTGAACTTGAATTGCATGTTCGCTGAACCTTCGGTCTTGCCTTGCTTCTGCGGCCGCACATTTTCATATGCAGATCGCACTTCTTACATATCTCTTATGGCTTTTGCTTCTCAATCTGAGGCCGCAGATGATGATCTGCGGTCCGCACTTTAAGCTTTTGTGTCTGTTTTTTTCCTTGAGTTCAAATCACTCCTTCTTGAGTTTGATTTCATTTTTGAGGCTCATTTTTCACCAATCATGCAATTAAGCATATTTCATTAGTTTTCGGGAACACAATTAAACGCTTTTGGACTAAAACAAAAGCAAAAAGGTGCCAATAAGTAGTCAAAATCCCCACTCATCAACTCCCCCAAACTTAAGTTTTTGCTTGTCCTCAAGCAAATAAGGTAATTCCCACCTCCACAAGGTAAGACTATTCCAGCTAATAAAAAAGGCATCAATCACACATCAATTGGGACCAACAATTACCCACACACTTATGAATTATTAACTATGCAATGGATTGAACTTTTAAGTACAAATAGTTCTAATGTGACACTTGAGCATCAATAGCTGACCTAATTCAACAAGGAAGCTCGATATTTCATATAGGTCATTGTGGATCCCAAACTCCTCCTCTTTTACTCTCTGTTTGCATATCTCACTTAAGAATGTAGCACTCTATTCAAATATTTGTGAAAGGTTTGCTCATCTCTCTGAAAAGAATGTCACAAGTACGACTTTAAGTACCATAGGCTTGCCCCTCATGTAAATAACCACTAATGTAAGCTCACACGGCTTGAAATCACGTAGGGTTTTTTACAAATGCAATGAAGGCTTTTGGACTAAGGTTGGATATGCTATGATAGAACATGCTTATCTTCCCTTAAGATTTTCATTTTCTCTTATCGGCTCATGCTTTGCAAATTTTTCGAGGCATTTTCTTTTCCATAGGGGGATTAGAGAGACTTAGGATCACTCTTTCTTGGTCATGATATTTATTTCCTCCTTCTTTATTTTCTCCATGCTTTTGCATCACTACTATTCTTTGAAATCCCTTCAATTTTTCAACTTATTCACTTTCTTTTTGCATTTTTCTTTTTGTTCTTCTTTATTTTTCTTGCCGTTCTTTCTCTTCATTTCTTTTCTCTTTTTGTTACTTGATACATTTTTCAAACTCCTCGTCTCTCCCCCAAATTTATGTATTTAGCCAATTGTTTCACAAGAGTGTTAAGGAACGCTCGTGTGCCAAGAGAGGGTTACAACAGAACGGGTAAAGGCTTGTAACATGGTAAACAAATGAGAAAGGTTTTAGGCTCAAATGGGTTGATTAGGGATAATAACATTGGTGGTCCATGAAAAATTTCAAGCGGGTCAAGGAGAGACTACAATCACTTCTCAAGCCAAGCAAAACTTAAAATTCCACCTAGAAACACATTCGGGGCAAGTTGTAGACCATTTGCACGGGTACTTGGACTTGCAACAAAAACATCTCACCTCTCATGCAGTTGGATTGTTAAAAAGGATAGAGTCGAGGGCCCAGAACAACCATATTCAAGATTGAAAATCACTATGGCTCGACTAAACCACTCGATACTTGCCTAAGTCAACACAAGAGTCACAAGGTCACTAACTAGAGCTACTTTTTTTTTTCCAGAAAAACTTGTTTTTAACCATAAGCACGTAGTTAAATGTGTTGGTACGAAGTGAATCAAGTTATAAATTTTTTTTTTTCATTACTACTACTATTCTTACCTAAACACCAAAAACAGACTCAATCCCTTAAGAAGGTTTTCACGCCATCCATCATTGGGAAGAATCACCCGATTCATACAAAAACTACCTTAGGACAGAACCATGTCATTAAGAAAACAAAAGGCTTATTGACCACTAAAACATAAAAAGAATCTACAAAATTAAAAAAAAGCTATTAGACTAACAAGAAGCTACTAAATTAAACATCGACTAATAGGAAAACAAAATAAAGAAACTACTAAGCAAGCTACTGAAAGCATAAATGAATATACATAATGAGAGAGGAAAAGAGAAAATATTTACATCAACAGAGAGAGAGAAGAATATATACATAATAAAAGGAAAAAGGAAAATGTTATCAGTTATTACAAACCAAATGTCAAATCATCCAAATATCAAATAAACTCCACCCTCTCGAATAAGAATAAGCATTGTCCCAAATGCTTAACAAAATAATAATAAGGAAAGGTCAGAATAAAGAGGACTCCCTATGTGGCCTTGGACATCTCTTTGTCCATAGCAACGTCACAGCCCTCAGCCGCCTCTAATTGGATCTCATAATCCCACTGTCGCACCGCCTTAGCAGTGTCGGCAGCCAGGTCTGGCTCCTCAGACTGGCTAGCTGGTGCCACTGGTGCTGATGGATCTACAGGTACTGCTGGGTTTGTCCCCATTAGCATATCAAATGGAGGTCCCCAGCGGTTTCTATCTTGGTCACCTCTTTCCTCAGTCTGTCTACCGATCTCTTGGATGCTTGGGATTTCTTCATCTTTTTTACCTGCTTCCCAAGCTCATCAATTACTGCTCCATGTGCTACCATAGTGTCCATGATGGTATGTTGGTTCTCTAAAATCTTCTTCAACGTATCCTCTACTATTGGAGGAATCTGGGGTGTCGGGGTTTATGACTGTGCTGCAACAACAGTGGATATGTCAGTCAGCTTTGTTATGGTTGTCTGCATCTAGTGGTTGAGGCTCGCCAGTGTCTGTGAGACTCGTAGCGTAGATAGTGCATGAGCAGGCATAGGCACCGGCCTCAAGCCTAAGGTGGAGGGAACTGATGCTGAAGGCCCAGTAGAAAGAGGTGGAGGCATGGCAGCTGCATTGGTAAAAGGCACTGCTGTAGTGGGAGGCATGTCTGCTGACTCTGCCACTACCACCTAAGGCTCATTAGACTGGCCCACGGTAGTAGTCGCCCTTATTCTTCGGGTTCCTCGGGTCCTTCATAGAATACCAAGTGAAAGGATTTTTTGCCCGAACCTCGGTGTAAAAATTCTTTGGCTCTACCCTTGCATCCGTAAGGTACTCCGTGATAGTGTTGGGATACGGGTAGGAGCTTTTATTTTTCCTCCCAACCAAAGACATGTTGTCCGACATCACGACACCCACATTGATTGGGTACACAGCCATGATAGAGGCTACTAGCATTGCCTGCGGGATTAGGAGATTTGTTTCATTTTGGCACGGGTCTATTCTGATAAACACAAATGTCTGCCATACCTTTGCCTAAAAGTTTAGGGTGTTCCGTTGAATAGGAACCCCTACTGTGATCCATGGTGGTGGTGGTCCCGGAGCAGACAGAATCACAGCTAGCCATGGGCGAGCTGGATCGCCCATAGCCAGCTTTTCCAAGTGGTGCACCGGCTCAACATCCTCTAAACCTAAGTATGTGTTCAAGGTGCTCTGGTTAAACCTCACTTTCAGATTCCTCACTTTGGTCCCCTTCTTTATGTGCGCCACATTCGCGTAAAATTCTGGGACCAAGTACTCTTTGGCATCTACCACACTTTGAGGTGAACCATGTCCACCATTTTCTCTCGGAATTGTCTCAACACCACCCGGTTGTATCTAACAAGATATTTCACCAAGAACTGAAACCTATTGAATGCAGTTAGACTGACGGGCCTATCTTCCCAAACTTCTTTCTTCTTCGACCTCTCAAGGCCAGCAACTCTGGATCAGCCCCCCTCATCCGGGATATCATCCACATCCACTATAGTAGTTGGTGCGTCGGAGGCATGAGTAGATGAAGGCTCCGAAGCCCGACTGTTGCCTTCCGACCCCTTAGAAGGGCTTTCAGAAGAGGTAGGCTCGTTTCTCAGCTAGTATCTGACTTGAGGCAGTTGTGGCTGTGATTGCAAAGCAGGCTGCTCTTGAACTAAGTTTCCCTCTGATGCTTCCCTAGATGGGGCATATGAACTTGATTCGGAGGGTTCTGGCTGTCTACTTCGGCCTGCTATGGGTTTCTTTCCTATTACTCTTTGGGGGTCGAGGAGTAAGGTGATTTTGCCTCAGCCTCAGGAAGGTTCATCCATCCCCTTTGATGTATCACCACGACCACGTGATCTAACCATATTCTGCACAAAAAAACAACACGAGTCAGTTCTAATTCAAGTGCAGGTAAGCAGAAAGTGTTAGAACAAAATATGTTGCAGGGTGGGGAAGTGCGGTCCGCACAATTGCAAGTGCGACCGCATGTCTGATTGTGCGGACCGGACAATTTGAAAGTGCTGCCGCAGAGATGAAACTGCAGTCCGCACAATTTTTAGTACGACCGCACATCTGAAGTGCGGACCGCACATTTTTGAGTGCGTCCGCACATTGAACACCTTAAAACTGGAAACTCTCTGAAGAGAGAGAATTCCCCGATTTGCGGCCGCACATTATTTTCTGCAGCCGCGATTGAATTTCTACGGACCGCACAATCTCAAGTGCGGTCCACACTTTTGCCTAACCAAATGCCCTAAGCATGCAATTCTACATTTTAAAATCAGTTCGGACACAGTCTTTTTGGGATTTAATTTTTATGCACAAATTGGACATGGTAGAAGCAATTAAACATGATCATTCCCCAAATAGCAACTAGGAGTTTACCTAACACAAATTACACCCCACGTATATATGAAATTGACAAATGGTCTAAAATAACTAATAAATTATAAACTAACTAAGAAAATTGAAAAATTCTAGAAATTATTTGAACATACCAGTGATGAAGTGGTATTAGGGAATGATATAAGATTCTCAATTAAGTGGCAGATGATTGACTCAGTAGTGTGCAAGATTTTAGCCTTTGTTTTAATTCTCAGAGGGTGGAAAGTCTGAACAGTAGCCTTAGGACTACTATTAATACTATACGGGCTTGGCTGAGGTTTTAAGAGTCGAGTGTGGCCGCATAATTCCTTCTGCGGTCCGCACTCTATTACCTGGTGCTCAATTTCCTTCTTTTGATCTACGGTCTGCAGATTTTGGTGTGCGGCCACAGATTTTGATGCAGACCACAGATTTCCTTGTGCCGTCGCACTTTGGCCATTTCTCTAACAGACAAACCTCAGAGATTTTGCAATTTTTCCATCTCAACTAGTGCGGTCTGCACAAGAATTGTGCGGCCGCAATTGCCTTCTGCTGCAACACTAAGAATTGTGCGGTCCGCACTTTATTCTTACTTAGCCAATTTTTGTTAGCCTTGATAAATAGGGATTTTAACCTATTATTTGCTCTCTTTTACTTGTGTTTTAGGCCAAAAATGCGTGAAGGTATTCCCGAAAACTAATGAAATATGCTTGCTTGTAAGAATTGTTCAACATAAGCCAAAGAAGCCATGATCAACTCATAAAGGAGTCAAAAGTTGAACAAGAAACAAGACTGGGAGAAGAAATCTGAAGCGCGGACCCCACAAATATTGTGCAGCCGCGATCATAAATTAACTGCGTCTGCGATCGAAATTATGCGGTCCACAAGATGAAGAATTAGAGAGTTGATTTCAAGCCAAACTCAAGCAAGTGCGGACTGCATCACTTTTATGCAGCCGCATAACCTAGAGCGCGGCTGCACTTGGAATTATGCGATCCACAATAGCTCAGATCAACCCAGATCCAAAAGAGAAGAACGCGGACCGCACTCAATATTCTGCGGCCGCGAAAACAAGAGTGCGGCCACACTCAGAATTATGAAGCCGCACAACCTCCGCAGGGGCATTTTTGTCAGATATTTTTAGCTTATTATAAATAGAACTTTTTGTCATTTTTAGGTTATGTTAGGTTATGTTATGTATTGTAGGAGCACCTGAGATGGCTGAATATTCTGTTTTGGGAAATTTTGTACTAGATTCATCTTTAAACATTAGATTTTCATCCCTTAATCTAGTACTATGAATTTTATCTTCATTTCATCTTTAACTTCTGTTATTTCCATGAGTAGCTAAACTCATGGCTAGGGTTGTGATCCAACCCTAGTGTGGGTATTTAATGGGTATTTGATTTTAGGGCTTGAATGTGTATGGGTTAGTGATATTTAGCCTAGTTCTTGCTAGAGCTATAGAATTAATGGTTGCAAACATCGATTCATGCCTTTATGACTTAGTCTCTACTTGAGAAAGAGGGATTAAATCTTGGAAACTAGGCTAACAAGGAATTGGGGTGAACCCAAGAAGTTGATAGCCCCAATTAAAGGTTTAAACCTAGAAATAGTAATACCCAACTTGAGATAATATCACTTGAATTGGATGAGTACCCATTTGGACTTGAGAAAACCAAATTGGGAAAAATCACTCAAACTACCAAGAGGTATAGAGTGAGTACTCGGGTGTGAAAGCTATATTACAATCCCAACTAATCGAGCTACAATCCCGACTAATCGAGCTTGCCCTAGAATTTTTCTCCCGTTAGATATCCACCTAGGTTGAAGTCACTACCCTAGTCTCTTTAAACACTTGAAAAACAACAACAAACATATTTTCCTTATTTCAATTATTGCAATCTTTAGAGTAAAGTTAGAATTAGAAACCAAATCAAAACTTGTGGAAGTGTAATTAGACTCAAAACCCACATTTAGCTTAGATATAAACCTAATTCCAAATATCAGCTCCCTGTGGATTCGATCCCGACCTAGTTGGGTTAAAACTGCATCGACTACCCTCGCTACTCAATAGTAGTGTAGGCTTGGACCCGATCAATTTTGGCGCCG
The DNA here is from genome assembly GCA_005239525.1 of Nicotiana knightiana. Classification (NCBI taxonomy): domain Eukaryota; kingdom Viridiplantae; phylum Streptophyta; class Magnoliopsida; order Solanales; family Solanaceae; genus Nicotiana; species Nicotiana knightiana. The sequence continues at coordinate 15,165 of ML436188.1, read as the reverse complement.
TTGTCGGGGAGTTAGATGGTCTTAGCTATATATCTAAGTATTTGTGTGTTTTGTTTTTCTTTCATTCCATTTTTCTAATTTTTTGTATCAATTTCTTTTAGGTACTAAATTGCTCTTAACAACGAGGCCCTCAGAAAAATTCCTCTGGGAGAAGAGGTAGATGACAAACAAGTGGATGAGGTTCATCTTGATCCTCAAATACAAAGGAGAATCTGACGCCTCACGATAATGTGCCAAACCCTCCCCCACCTCCTCCTATGGCAGCATACCAGGTGTTGTCCAATGAAGGCTACTCAAGTGCAATAGTCCCTCCCCAGATTAGGGCGGGCAACTTTCAGATAACCAATGTCATGCTTACACTGTTGGAACAGAGGGGTTTCTTCATTGGAGCTCCACATCCGAATGCCTATAAGCATCTCAAAAGTTTTGTTGACACGTGCTGGGGGAGCAAGCAGACAAAATGTATCTGAGGACGCATTGAGGTTAAGGATTTTCCCATTTTCTCTAAGAGGGAAGGCTTTAGATTGGCTTGAGAGGTTACCCAACCATTCCATCCACACTTGGGATGAGTTGGCCGAGAAGTTCATAGCAAAGTTCTTTTCTCCGGGACATATGGAAACATTGAGAGATGAGATCCTAGCTTTTAAACTAGAGCCAAATGAACTGTTACATGAGATTTGGGAGAGGTACCGCACAATGGTAAAATAATGACCCAAAAATGATATGATCGAGGAAATGATCCAGCAAACCTTTTATACGGGGATCAACACAACTAACCAGTGTGTGGTGAATCAATTCGCAGGGGGTAACTTCATGAACACGCCATACTCTGAAGCATGTGAAATATTAGATGAGATTGCAGACATCTCTTCGATTTGGCAAAGTAGAGCCAACGTTCCTCAGGGTGACCCTAATGTTATCCATAGTTACAAGGAACTTCATGATCATGGGCAAGACATAGCAGAGTTGACAACCACCATGAATCAATTGGCCAAGGATCCGCTTCAACAAGTTCAGGGGACAAAACAGGTAAATGTCATGGAAGGAGTAAACATGATGGTCAACAAGAGAAGATAGTGAGGTCAACAAGTTCAAAATTATCCGGATCAATTTGAGCAAAGTGGTAGTGGGTACAATCAAGATGTGAAGAATTTCAATATGTGAACAATTACCAAGGTCAATGAAACAATGTTCCAAATCAACAACAGTGGAGATCACACGGAAACAATCAAAATTGGGCAACCAAGGTCAACAAGGAAATTGGAATAGTGGCAACAACAACAATCAGAGCAATTGGGGGAACATCAATCAAAATTGGGGTAACCAAGGAAATAAAAGTAATTGGGGTGGCAACAATAATAGTAATTAGGGAGGCAATAACAATCAAGGGGGTTGGAACAACAATAATCAAGGAAATTGGGGGTCGGATTTTCAAAGGCCTCCGATGTATCAACAACCCAACAACCCGCCTCCATATCCATCGCAAGGTCCTAATTCTTCCAACAATGAGATGGGACGAATTGAAAATATGTTCAAACAGATGATGGAAAGAAACGCCGACTCCGATGCCCAAATAGCCTCCCACAACACTTCTATCTGCAACTAGGAAGTCCAAATGGACCAAATTTCTCAAGACTTGAATACTCGCCCTAAAGGGGAACTACCAAGTGATATGGTGGTGAACCCAAAGGGCGGGAACAACACGAGGCATGCTATGGCGGTGAATGCAAGAAGTGGGAGAAGTGGAGTTGCTAGTACCTCAAACTCAAGAAAGAATGTGAATGATGATGATGTGTCCGTGCAAAATGATGATGAGCCAAGTAACGATTTTCAAGAAAATGATGCAAATGTGGAGGAGACACAGGATGATGTGAAACCATCTAGGGAACATGTGATAGACATACCGGATCCGATAGTACAAAAATCCAAGGCTCCTTTTCCAAGGCCTCCTCCACCATATCCTAAAAGGCTCGCAAAGAAAAATAATGAGAACAAATTCAATAAATTCATTGATATGATGAAAATTTTGTCCATAAATGTGCCATTGGTTGAAGCCCTAGAACAAATGCCGGGAGATGCCAAGTTCTTGAAGGACTTGGTAACAAAGAAGAGATCAATGAACTGTGAAACAATCAAAATGACACATCAAGTGAGTGCCATTGTACATTCCATGGCTCCAAATCTAGAAGACCCCGGTGCCTTTACAATCCCATGCACTATTGGTAGTGTCGATTACTCCAAAGCTTTATGTGACTTGGGAGCGAGCATTAATTTGATACCATATTATGTGTTCAAGACATTGGGGAATGGGAAACCAAGACCTACATCCATGAGGTTGCATATGGTGGACCAGACAATGAAGAGTCCATTGGGGATAACTGATGATGTGCTAGTTCGGGTCCACAAGTTCAGACTTCCCACAGATTTTGTGATACTTGACTGTGAGGTTGACTAGGAGGTGCCAATCATATTGCGGAGACCTTTCCTAGCTACGGGGAAGGCCTTAGTTAATGTGGAATCTGGGGAGCTCACCTTCCAGGTGGACGATGAAAAAGTTGTGTTCCATGTTTTCAAGTCAATGAGGCATCCTAATATCAACAAAGTGTGTTCGTTCGTGGATCTTGTGACCGAAGTAATTGTTGATGATACAAGTGCTGTGATTAATGTTGAAGACCCATTGGAAGCTGTTCTATTGAATCATGATGAGGATAGGAAGGAAGGGTTGGTAGAATGCGTCAATGCTTTGCAAGGAATGGGATCATATATGCATATGGGACCCGAAAACTTTCCTTGGACCTTGAGAACCGGAAGATTCCACCAACAAAGACCTCAATCGAGGAACCTCCCACATTGGAGTTGAAGCCCTTGCCTTAACACCTCAGGTATGAGTTTTTAGGCCCTTTTTCCACATTAGATGTTATTCTTTCCTCATGCTTAACTAATGTGCAGGTAGATTCCACCCTTGCGGTGATCCAAAAGAGGAAGAAGGCAATAGGTTGGACATTGGCGGATATTTGGGGTATAAGTCCCGATTTTTGCATGCACAAAATCATATTGGATGAGGATGAAAAATCCTTTGTGGAATATCAAAGAAGATTGAATGAGGCCATACAAGAGGTAGTCATGAAAGAGATCATCAAGTGGTTGGATGCAGGGGTTGTCTACCCCATTTCTGATAGTTCATGGACTTCGTTGGTACAATGTGTTCCAAAGAAGGGGGCATGACTGTGATCACAAATGATAAAAATGAATTGATCCCCACAAGAACGGTCACCCGATTGGAGGGTATGCATGGATTATAGGAAGCTCAACAAAGTGACTCGGAAACACCATTTTCCGTTGCCATTTCTTGATCAAGTGTTGGATAGGCTTGCCGGACGTGCTTATTATTGCTTCTTGGATGGGTATTCCGGATATAATCATATTCTTATTGCACCTGAATACCAAGAGAAAACCACCTTCACTTGTCTGTATGGCACATTTTCATTCTCGAGGATGCCATTTGGTTTATGTAATGCACCGGCTACTTTTCAGCGGTGTATGATGGCAATATTCACGGATATAGGGGAGGACTTCCTCGAGGTTTTCATGGATGATTTCTCTGCTGTAGGGGATTATTTTGAAGAGTGTTTGGATAATCTTGATAAGGTGTTGGCACATTGTGAGGAGACCAACTAAGTGCTTAATTGGGAGAAGTGCCACTTTATGGTCGAGAAGGGCATTGTCCTCGACCATAAGATCTCTAAGAATGGTACTGAAGTGGATAAAGCAATATTTGAAGTGATATCAAAACTCCCTCCTCCTACTTCCGTCAAAGGAGTGAGGAGCTTTGTAGGTCACGTGGGGTTTTACCATTAGTTCATCAAAGATTTCTCAAAGGCGGTGAACCCCTTGTGCAAGTTGTTGGAAAAAGATGCCAAATTTGTGTTCAATGATGATTGTATGAGGGCGTTTGAGCTACTCAAGTATAGGTTGACTACCACTCACATCATTACCGCACCAAATTGGAGCTTACCATTTGAGCTCATGTGCGATGCTAGCGACATGGCGGTTGGAGCGGTATTGGGGAAAAGAATCAACAAGATATTCCATCCGGTCTACTATGCAAGTAAGACCATGAACGACACCCAAGTAAACTATACGGTTACCGAGAAAGAACTTTTATCCATTGTCTTTGCTATGGAAAAGTTCTTCCCGTACCTCATGGGTACCAAAGTGATTGTTCACACCGATCACGCGACACTTCGTTATTTGATGAGTAAAAAGGACTTTAAGGCTAGGTTGATGCGGTGGGTACTTATTCTACAAGAATTTGATCTTGAAATCATAGACCTCAAAGGGAGTGAGAATCAAGTGGCAGACCACTTATCCCGATTGGAAGAGGAGGGGAGGCCCCATGATGGCCTTGAGATCAATGATTCGTTTCCGGATGAACAACTCCTTTCAATGTCTTTGACCGGGATGCCTCGGTTTGCCGATGTGGCCAACTTTCTTATGAGAAGCATTGTCCCAAATGAGTTCTCTTCAAACCAAAGGAAGAAGATCAAACAGGACTGCTTGGATTATTATTGGGAAGAGCCATATCTTTTCAAAATTTGCGCTGATGGTGTTATCCAGAGATGTGTTCCATAGGAAGAGCAATTGGGTATTCTTGAAGCTTGCCATTCTTCGCCCTATGGTGGTCACCATGGCGGGGCAAGTTGTGGATTCTATTGGCCTACCTTGTACAAAAACACTAGTGAGCTCTTTAGGCATTATGATGATTGCCAGAGATCCGGTGGGATCTCCAAAAAGAATGAGATGCCTCTCACCACCATCCTCGAGATTGATATTTTCGACGTGTGGGGCATCGACTTTATGGACCATTTTTGAGTTCATGTGGTAACACCTGTATTCTTGTTGCTTTGGATTGCGTTTCCAAATGGGTTGAAGCCGTGGCTTTGCCCTACAATGAAGAACGGAGTGTGGTGGCTTTCTTAAATAAAAACATATTCACAAGGTTCGGCACCCCAAGGGCCATCATTAGTGATGTGGGTTCTCATTTTTTCAACAAAGCCTTTGATACTTTACTCTCCAAGTATGGTGTCACTTACAAGGTGTCAACCCCTATCACCCCCAGGCAAGTGGACAGGTTAAAGTCTCCAGCAGGGAGATCAATAGCATTCTATCCAAGATTGTCAATGCAAGCCGGACTAATTGGTCAAGGAAACTTGACGATGCTCTATGGGCCTATAGAACAACTTACAAGACTCCAATTGCTATGTAGTCGTACCGGTTGGTGTTTGGGAAAGCATGTCACCTCCTAGTGGAATTGGAGCACAAGGCTGTGTGGGCGTTGAAGAAATTGAACCTTGAGTGGGATGTAGCTGTCAATCTTCGGGTGGAGCAATTGAATGAACCTGATGAGTTCCGGTTCCATGCTTACTCCAGTTCGTCCTTGTATAAGGACAAAATGAAGTACCTCCATGGTAAGTATATCCATAACAAATATTTCAAAGAAGGTGACCTTGTTCTTCTATTCAACTATCGGTTACGGATGTTTCCGGGAAAGCTAAAGTCAAAGCAGAGTGGTCCTTGTGAAGTGGTACATGTGACTCCTTTTGGTGCTTTATATTTGAAAAACAAGAATGTTGAGATCTTTAGAGTCAATGGGCACCGAGTAAAGCACTACCTTGGAAAGGTTGATGATGGCCACGTTGTGGCATTGCTCCATTTCAAATGAATAATGGTAACATGCGTCGTGCCGCGACATTAAATCAGGCGCTTCTTGGGAAGCAACCCATGTGTTTTTCTTTCTTTTGAGTTTCTTCTTATATTAGACATTATTTTGGACTAAATGGTTGTAGAGTGTATGTGGGAATTGGTTGTGCAGTGCAGGAAATTGAAAAGGAAAAATTTGGCTAAGTGGTGAAATTGTGCGGACCGCGCCAGAATTATGCAGACCGCACAAGCACTTCGCGGCCGCACAATTCTGTGTGCGGTCGCACAGTTGGAATGGGGAACATGCCAACTCTCTGAAGTTTGTCCTGTCAAAATACCTTAAGAGTTTGCAGCCACGGTGAAACTTTTGCGGACCGCACCAATTGTGCGGTCGCAACCATTCTTATGCGGACCGCGCCAATGAATCTGATGTTGAGCTACAAAAGGTAAAGAGTGTGGACCGCACCAAAATTGTGCAGCCGCACTCAGGTAAGTCAGTGGTTCACTAGGGTCAAAGTATAAATATACCTTTCTAGGACTGTTCACACTTTACGAACTCTGACTTCTCAAGCAAACCGTAAAGCACAATGTACTCTTCCTTGTTTTCAATCTCATATTTTACACATCAAGTGTTGATTTCCTACTATATTTCACTACTGGTATGTTTATTGCAATGAATTAATTTCATCTTTTTCTTTTCTTTTCTCTTTGTTTTAGTTTTCTTTTTTAGTTAGGGTTAGATTCATGCCAAAATGTCAAAATTATGGTTAATTCTTGCTTAGAAGCATGTGGGTAGTGTTTGAATGCATAATGGGGGCTGGGGTTAGTAACTTTTATTGTTTAATTTCCATAAATCATGCCTAACTAGTGAAAACCCTAGTATTAATTGTACTTAAGTGTTTCTCTGATATGAATTCCGCGTTCGCACACATTTTTGTGCGGTCCGCGCTAGGGTATGCGGCCGCATCCAAAATTGTGCGGTCCGCGATACCCTAGATTGAAGGCACTTGTGAATGCTAAGATTTTGCGGCCGCAGTCAATTTTGTGCGGTCCGCGGTTGGTTTTTCATGGCTGCACCCAATTTTATGCGGTCCGCACAGTTGAACTTCAGAGATCCAACAAAGTGCTTATGCGGCCGCACTCAAAATTGTGCGGTCCGCGATGATTGTTATGCGACCGCACTCCATTTTGTGCGGTCCGGGATTGGTTAACTTCATAGGACCAGCAGTCTGAACCTGGTATCTCTATGGCCGTACTCATTTTTGTGCGGTCCGCGATGAGCATTATGCGGTCCACGATGGGCAGTCCGTGTTCGCACTCACTTTTGTGCAGTCTGCGCTGCCCTATTTTGAGAAGCACTGTCTTTCTTTTCAACTGTCATTCTTTAGCACATGTTGAACCCCAATTCTAACTGACTTTGACTACTTGTATGTGCAGACAATGTTGCGTTCACGTGGTCGAGGTGATACTTCCAAAGGGAGGCAGAATCCTCCCGAGGCCTGGGTCGAGGAAAACCTAGCATGCCATTATTAGTCCAGAAAGTCTTGGGAAAGAAGACTACCCTCACTAGACCTCCTCCGGACTCCTCAGACACCAGTGAATACCTCCCATCCCGGGAGACTTCTGAGGGGGATTCTGTTCAAGTACAACCGGGAGCACAAACACAACAATTCCCCGTTCGATTCCACCTAGTCCATGAACCTACCTCCTCCTCTGGTTCTTCTGATGGATCAGAGGGAGGTAGTCAGGCATCTTAACCTGCTACAACACTTGCCCCAATAAATTTAGATAATGATGATGAGGTCCCGGATGACGGAGAGGGGGTGACACAATTGTGGAAGCCTGGCTAGGTCAAGGAAGCCGGAGGTGTAGGCTGATAGATTTGTGAGTGAGAAGGTGTATGCCAAATTTCGAGAATGGATCGCTCACACTTGAGCGAAAATTCATAAACGAAGACCTAATCCCGCACAATCTGAATGTCCTAAAGCATTTGAATGAGAGAAAAGGATGGAATTATTTCACCGGACGGGTACTAGATGCCAATGAATACCTCGTCAAGGAATTTTATGCAAATGTTTCCCACATAAAAAAGGATACCAAGATGATGAAGGTCCGGAACTTGAAAATTTGGTTTGATGTTTGCACTCTGAACGTATATGCAGGATTTGAGGAGGTTGAGGCAGTGATGTACCTGGAGAAGCTAGCCTTGGGTGAAGAAGCTCGCTAATGGCTAGCTAATATTCTTGCTATTCCAGGGATGACGCCTGCATGGCTTACAGCTGGAATTTCAATATTCAGAGCCACCCTTAACTTTGAAGCCAAAGTGTGGCAAACATTCGTGAGCATGTCCTCCCACTTACCCGGGCACTGTTGGTAGCTTCCATCATGGAAGGCTATCCGATTAATGTGGGGAACGTGATGTCCTACCATATCTCCAAGGCAGTCTAGAAAGAAGAAAGATCCTATCCCTACCCCAACTTCCTCACAGAGTATTTCCAAGACCAAGGGGTAGAGAAGAGGCACTTTGATGTGGAGGTGAAGGCTAAAAAGCCTTTCTCATTGTATCACCTCCAGGGAGCGGACAACCCTAAATCCAAGGGTAAAGCCACTACCTCCACTGGCCAGTCTGAAGAGTCAAGGGTAGTGGCCACCGGGTCAGTTTTCGAGCCCCCCACAACAGCAGGTACTTCTACGGGAGTAGCAGCCATGCCTCCTCCTTCTTCCGGACCATCTATCTCAGTGCCACTGTCAGTGCCTTCATCTTCTACCTACCCTTAGACTACATTGCGGGTTTCACAGACACTATCCAGTCTCAACATTTGGATGCAGGAAGCTACCACAAAGTTGACTGCCATATCCAGTGCAGTAGGAGCACAGTCTTCAGCCCCATCACAGCTTCAGGTACCTTTATCAGTGGAGGACTCTTTGAAGAAGATTCTGGACAACCAGAAGAAGATTCTGGATGAACAGAAGAAGATTTGGTAAACTCTTGATGCACATAGGAGGATTATCAAGGATTTGGGGAAGCAGGTAAAGAAGATGCGAAAGACTCAGGCATCTAAGGAGTCGGTAGAGAAGTTGAGAAAAGAGGTTGCGAAGATTGCTTCTGCTGGAGATATTCCACTGGACCTGCTCTTGGAGGAGACAGTCCCAGCAACACATGCAGCAGTGCTCGAGGCATCAGAGGCAGCAGTCGGCCAGTCTGAGGAGCTGGTTGCCACTTCACACACTGTTGAGAAGCTGATTCAGATGTTCAGCAACCCCGTAGTCCCCAAGTCAGAGGATGTGGAGATCCAGTTAGAGGATACAGAGGGTGATGATGACCCCATACATGCTGAGGACCCTGTTCATGTTGAGGATCCGATGCAGACAAAGACCACATAGGGAGTTCTCTTTACTCTCTACCCCTTTTTCCTAATCTTATTTGTTCTGAGCATTGAGGACAATGCTATTTTTCATTTGGGGGTGGTCCATTTTGATTTGATGACATTTGGTATGTAATAACCATTATACTATTTTTCTTTATCTTTATTTTCACTTTTGGTATGTATATATTTTTACCATTTGATGTAGATATTCATTTCCATTATGTATATATTCGCTTTACTTCATTTTGTACATATCAGTTTACTTTCCGTAATTTACTTCATAACTTATTTCGTTGTTTTTCCTTAGTAGCATAGCTTCTTATTTCTTTTAGTAGATTCTTTTTACGTTTTGTGTGAACAATAAGCCTTTAGTTTTCTTAATGTTACGGTTCTTTCCAAAGGTGGATGTTGTGTGAACCGGGTGGCTCTTCCCAACGATGGATGGCGTGACAACCTTCTTAAGGGATTGAGTCCGTTTTCTTTATGTTTTGGTACATATTAGTATGAATAAAAGTGTCTCAAGCATCTTCACTTGGTACTAACACATTTACCTTCGACCTTATGGTTAGAAACAAGTTGACTTGCAAAGAATAACTCTAGTTGTGACTTTTAGACTCTTGTGTTTAATAAAACAATCATCGATTGATTTATTTGAGCCATTTGTGAATTTCAATCTTAGCTAGGGTTGTTGTGGGCCCTCGACTTTGTTCTCTTTAACAATTCAGGGCAAGTTCTAGCACCCTCCGTATTGATGACCCCATACATGCTGAGGAATGACCCCATACAGAGGGTGTTGATTGTCTAGGCAAAATTCTAAGTGTAGCTCGACTTGAGAAATGATTGTAGGCTCTCCTTGATCCAGTTTGAAACTTGCAAGATTCTGTATCCTACCAATGTGATATCCATAGTCAACCCCTTTGATCCTAAGCCTTTTCCATTCAATAGCCATACTACAAGCCTTTATCCATTTTATAATGACCCTCTCTTGGCACCCGATCTTTCCTTAGAATTCGTGATAAACAATTGGAAAAAGCATAAGTTTGGGGAGAGACACGGAATTTGAAAGTGATAAAAGGTACAAAGAAGAAAAAAAAGAAATGAAGAAAAGGAAAGGCAAAGAAAAGGAAGAAAGGCTGATGTTTTATACGTCAATACCACACAAGGGGGGGGATGATTTGTGTGGTGTCCAATTTTCGAGTGCTGTCTCAATAGAAGAACCTGATTCCTCTTGGTGTTCCAACTTCTACTAGTGCGGAATAATAAATGCAGTAAAGTAAAAACACAGAGATTTTTACGTGGAAAACACCTGGCTCAAAAGGTTAAAAAACCACGACGTACTCCTCAATAGGATTTTCCCAAACTCTTCACTACAACTCTGAGCCAAACATCATTTACAAAATAAATTCTTTTGTAAACCTAGGACTAACTCTAATCTCTTTGTAGCAAACTAGCCCCTAGATAATTACAACAAGCTTCAAGTTAACTCTAACTTGAACAATGTGTACNTCTTCAGTAGGAATACTTCAACATTATATAGCGCCAGAAGTTGAGATGTTCTTGTTTAGTTCTAATGCAACCCTTCCTTGGTGGAAGAGTCTGTGTTTAACTCAACTTCCTTTCTTTATTTCTGTCCTTGCTGAACTCTAACTCTAGCTTCGTATCAATTTGCAACCTTTTTGCATTAGGAGAAAACTTCTTAGTTTATGGATAATTCACAGATCACGTTTATCTCCTGTGCATGTACGGTTCTTGTGCCAATTGGTTCGTTCGAGATATTTTCCCTGATGGACTTGGTTCAACTGGGTAGGCATTTGTNCAACCTTTTCGCATTAGGAGACAACCTCTTAGTTCATGGATAATTCACAGATCACGTTTATCTCCTGTGCATGTACGGTTCTTGTGCCAATTGGTTCGTTCGAGATATTTTCCCTGATGGACTTGGTTCAACTGGGTAGGCATTTGTCAATCTTCAAAACCATGTGGTGAATTGGGTCAACAAATTCCTCTTTTTTGATGATGACAAACTCTGTGCTCAACCCTGTCTAAACTTCAAACACTTTGTAAGCATTTATCATGGAGAGACCAAGTTCATTAGGTTATAAATATCACAACTTTTTGAAATTTTTAAAAAGCACACNTTAACAATTACTCATGGCCATTGAGGCAACTGCAGGTGCAAACATGATTAATCATCAAAATAAACCAATAAATGTAAGCTATCTAAGAAACTGAGACAAGTCAATAACAAAAACAGCAAAATTCATTTATTCGAACGCAATTCAAGCACCATACAAAAAAACTAAAGCAGTCTCTACCATGAGCAAAAATGACAAAAAATAGAAACAGAACAAAACTCGAACTGGGCAAANAACACCTTCATTTTTCTCCTTCTCCTTGGCTAGTTCAGATCTGAGAGCATCCCGCTCAGCTTCAACCTCATGAAGGCGAGAATTCAATCGAAGGATCTCTGCATCCTTTATCTCTCCTTCCTGCACCAATGACCTGAGTTTGCTATTGACTGGTTGCTTCCTATATGAACCAGGTTCATCCTCAAGAACATTGATAATATAATCACATATTAGCAAAGTGTTCTTCCCAAAATAATCCTTAGCAGTAGCCATCTCAGCTTTCTTCACAGGAACCTCGAAGTGGTCAAGCACAGCTATCAGAATAAATCCATAAGGAATAGCGTGTGCTTTGGTTCCATTTAAAACTTTGTCCAAGAGTTGAATGATGAAAGCTGGCCAGTTAATCTGCTTTCCCCTGTACAGGCACTCCATAAGTGCTAAGTCCATGTAACTGGCGATGTGCCTACGCTCTTGTCTTGGCAGTAGAAAGTTGATAACAAATTCGAAGAGTAGCTTGTTCTGGGGCTTCATTTCACTTTTTAACACTAGCCTTGGCTCAAGTTCCTTCTCATTTTCAAAAAAGAATCCGGTGATGTTGAGAGCTGAGGCCATTCCATCGAGACTGGGCCATCTTTGCCTAGTGTAATTATCATAGCCCTCAGTAGGGATATTCAGAATCTCTCCCAGCTCCTTTGCATCAAATGTGATCTGAATCCCCTTGACTGTGGAGGTTACCCTACCATCATTCACACTTGCATTGGCCATAAACTCCACCAGTTCATCCCTCACCAGCCTTCCTTCCAGGTGAAGGACCATGTCCTTCCATCCCTGCACATCCAGTGCATTCAACAAAAAGATCATTCCTGATTCTTCCAGATCTCTCACCAGCTTTTCTTTAAGAATAGTATGCTTGCCAAACATGGTGAGTTTTTCAGATTGCTCACCAGAGATTTCCTCTTCTCCTCCACTACATTCTCTTTCTTCTTCAACAACCTTCACTTTCTTGTCCTTGGACCTGGTCCTTTTAGCAGTGCTTGAGGGTGTGGCAGACACAGAAGCTGACTTCTTTGAAGAAGCCTTAGCCTTCTTGGGCTTGGGTGTACAACCACAACTGGAGCTGGCTGCTCCTCATGATGGACCAGGTCCATCGTCTCATCATCAACAATAACAACCTCAATAGGCTCTCCTACCTTTGCCTTTCCCTTGGCAGCTTTCTTTTTCTTGCTCTCTCTCAGAGCCCTTTCTAACTCCTCTTCTCCTTGTCGAACAACACTTCTTGTAGCACGAACCTTTGGGGTAGAAACATAAGCAGATATAGAAACTTTTCTTTTCTTTGGCGTAGTATCCTTCTTTGATTTTGAAGTTCTTTTCCTCTTGGGATTATAGGAATCCCCTAGCTTCCTCAGCATCTCAGCCAATGTCTCCTCGATAGATGAATCAGCTTCATCTGTTGATTCTTGTAGCCTCTCTAAACCTGCTATTGCTTCCCCAGCAACGCTTCCCCCTAAATCTGTGACTCCTTCTTTATTAATCATAGGAGCGGGGCCACAAATAGCCAACATGGCACCGTCCTCCCCAGATCCCCTTACAAAACCTCCTTCTCCCTCTCTCTCAAGATTTTTTCCCAGTTTTCTTTGCCTATCCGGCACTTCTACATCGACAACTGACCCAATCAACACAAACCTATTTTCAGTAGTAGCAGTTTCAGATTCAAGTTCAAGATTACCTTGCTCAGAACTGGATGAACCTGGTGCTTCATCCTCATTAGCGGATTTGAAGGATTCACTTGAAGATTCAGACTCATGAACCTTGCTGGCTTTAAGAATTTCCTCCAGGAATCTTGCACGAGAGCCAGAAGCAACTGATTTTCTGGCCAAAACTTTTACTCTTCGTGCCCTGGGGGATGGAGTAAGGTTAGGTGTGGGTTCAGGAGTAGGTTCAAGAACTGGAGGGTTTTGGGGGGATGAGGATCTGTTTGGTGAATGTGAACTGTAAACTGAAGGAGAATTAGGACTGTAATTTTCTTCCCCATGATCAGAGTTTGTGTAGGAAGATGAAGCAGGGGGTGGTGAAGACATTGTTATGAATTTTGGAAGAAAAGAGATGATCAGTTTTGGTTAGAGAAGAATAGAGAACTTGGTTCGACTTAATGATGTTATGAAGAGGGGAAGTAATGATGGCCCTTTTATAAGATGTGGCTATTTATTTTACAACGGGCATAATAGTTACTCAAGTGGGAGTCTAATAGATGTAGGAGTGTCATTGATTAGACAGTTAAGAGTCCCTTAACTCTAGGCTAATTAAGTAGCGATGGACTTCTTGGAACGGGTTCATTTAGGGATAAATACAAAGAATTCGAAATGAACCACATATAGATAGAGTCCTGCTCATGTGTGACTGTAATTAATTCAATAATTGTATGGAGATGAGCATGCACCTTGTCAATTAGATGAACCAGCAGGGATGAACCAGGTTCATCGTGTTAAAGTATTTAATTTTCCTCAATTTACAAAGATAAAAAAACATCATTAGCAACCAGGGAATCATATTAATACATGGCAAGAGAGTATGACAGTAAAGTCATGATACTGAGCAATGATTAGTCTGGTTGATTATCTATGTTAGTGTTTCTAGCCAAAAAAAAATATTTTTTTTACTTTTTTCATTATTTTTTTTGTTTTTCAATTAGGTGACCTTAATCATCCCTAATTCAAGCCGGTTTCTCTCAAAATGCTCCCTACTTAGTGCTTTAGCAAAGATATCTGAAATTTATTGGTCAGTAGCACAAAATTCGATTGAGATCATTCCATTTTCATAGTTATCCCTTGGACATGGTGTCCAACATCTATGTGCTTAGTTCTTTTATGATGAACCGGATTCTTCGTCATACTAATTGCATTAGTGTTGTCACAGAAAATAGGAATGTATCCCACCTCTATACCAAAGTCCATGAGTTGTTGCTTGATCCATAGAAACTGAGCACAACATGAGGTTGAATCCACATATTCAGCCTCAGCAGTAGACATGGCTACTGAATTTTGTTTCTTGGTGGCCCAAGACACAAGGCAGGAGCCCAAAAAGTGATCCGTGCCTGAAGTACTTTTCCTGTCAACTAGGAAACCTACATAATCAACATCAACATATCCTATAAGGTCGAAATTACTACCTTTAGGATACCAAAGGCACAAATCAGTGGTGCCTTTCAGATATCTCAAAATTCTCTTCACT
>ML436186.1:0-26458 GCA_005239525.1 Nicotiana knightiana | reverse complement strand
CCCCAACGTTCCCCTCCTCCCTTCTCTCATTCTCCTACCCCAAACTCACCACTCCCTTCCCTCATCTCCACTACCCCCAACCACCAGGTTTCTCTCTCTTCCTCTCTTCAGGTAAGTCTACTAACTCCCCTCTCTCTTAATTTCTTTTCTTTGTGTTCTTTTATTTAGTATAATTTATATGTTAATCGTAGATCTCCACCATGTCTAGGTTAAGAATTTTTTTATTTTTTTTTTGTAAATTAACTTAGTGTGACTTGGTGGTAAGATTTGGTGTTATTGGGTGAAAATCATGTTAGTGGGTTGATTTTAGTAGAGGATTGTGGTTGACATTGGGGAGGGTTTGTACTACTATGGGCTTAACATATGCATGTCTAGATCTATGCACACCACATGTTTGAAAAATTGTCACATTGAGCTAAAAAGTGGTAATGTGACCATCGTGGTGGTGAAATCTGAGTAACCACCCAGCGGGCACACAAATTGAACCCTCTCTGATAAAAAACCTTGCTGTGTCAGGTACCATGTCTCAATCCAGGAAACGCACAACCCAGGCTAGTACAAGCCGATTCTACTCGGTTTGTCTCGAAAGCTGCTAAGGAAATATTTGAAGCAAAGGCAGCCCGGAAGATGGTGCATGAAGTACCTATTGACAGGGCCGCCCTGCATAGTGAATGCCCAGAGATGTTCCATGAATTGAGGAGACGCCAGTTGGATGTCTTCTTTGAGAAATCGGAGGAGGCGAATATTTTGATGGTCCGGGAATTCTATGCGAATTGCCCGGAACACGCCAACCGGGTGGTCAAAGTCAGAAGAACACGGGTAAATGATTCTCTTGAAGCAATACGCCAAGCATACCGACTACCGGTCTTCTCAGGAGCGGAGGATTACTACCAAACCTACCAGACACCACCTGTTACTTGGAACCTCATTGTTCAGTCAATGTGTTTGGGAGGGGAGCCCATATGGATAAAGCATGGCATCACTCTAAACTCCCAATCTCTTACTTGGGAAGCTAAATGCTGGCTCACCATCATCTGTAGCCGACTGGTGCCCTCCAGCAACACTACTGATATAAATGCACCTCGTGCAGTGGCGATTTGGTGTTTTGTCAACCGTCATGACTTCGATGTGGCCAGGCTAATCCATGATGAAATGTTCATCAGATCTCCTAAGATAGTCAAAGGGTTCTACTTTCCTTCACTGGCCGAAAGGCTGTGCCTTGCTGCAAATGTCCCCGAGAATCGTTTCATAGATGGGAAGCTCGCAAAGAAGGCCCCTTTCAGGGCCAGCAAAATCACAGTGGGAGAGGAGCAGCCTATGCCTATTATTGTGGACGATGAGGACGAGGTGGTTCCTGATGCTGCCCCGCCAATGCCACTTCATGATGAGGCGGACCCATCTCGGCCTCAGCGGAGCACCCGGATGTCTGCCTTGGAGCAAGATGTTGCTGGCTTACGCACCTCAGTAGATAACCTGAATGACAGAGTTGACACTCTATCCACTCAGAGTGAGAAGTCCGAAAAGAAGATAATGGCATAGCTCCAAGCGTTAGGGCGCGCCTGTCATCTCGACCTGGCCACCGTCTTTGAAGAAGACTGAACACCAGGGAAGTCTCCTTACTTCACTGTGCATTATTGTTGTTGACATGGGGACATGCCAATTCTTTAATTGTGGGGTGGGGGATACTGTTTGTTGTTTTATATATAATTGTTGGTAGGTTAATTGGTTTGTTGGTAGTTTAACTTTTTGAATATATATTGATTAGTGTTGACGTGGCCCGAAGACGGACACCTTTCGACAGGTCTGTTGAGGGTTTTGAGTCGAATTACATAAAAAAAAAAGAAAAAAAAAAAAAAAAAAAAAAAAAAAAAAAAAAAAAAAAATATATATATATATATATACACCCAGGACTCTTCCCGGCAATGGACCTATTTCTTGAGGGAAGTGAATCTATAGAAAATACAAAAAGATGTTTCTTTGTTAGGTAGTGTATCAACTCCCCCTTGGTTTTTCTTTATACCACAGTTCTTTTCCAAGGGTTTTCATTTGAACCGGGTATAGTTAGTTTTTTCCTTTTAGTTTAGGAGTCTTGGGAGAAAATCAAAGATGGGCATAGGGCCCTTAACTCTATGATACCCTGAATAAAGATTACTTTAGTGGGACACTTAGGCTCTTTATTCGACTCTAATAAGGCCTTAAATTGTGCGTCCCTGAACGGCTCAAGTGCTTAAAGTAGAGTGTCTGATGATTCTAACTGAATTGAGTCATGTGCCATATGTGATTGAGTCTTTGTGTATTCTGTGCTAACACTCAATGCCTAGAACTTCCCATGTGTGTGTACAAAGCGAAATGGTAGTCTTGTTTGGTCTGGAAAGTGATATAGGCATTTCTTTGCTTAACCCTTATGTATATGTTTGTCCCACATAATTGTACATATCTTAGTCAAACACGTTTCTCCTATAAGACTGTTTTCCTTGGAAACCACATTAAAAGTCTGACCCAAGTTTAAATGGCCTATATTATTGAACCCTATCACCTCTTAGAAGCACTCGAAGTGTAATGGATATGAAAAGAAATATAAGTGTGGGGTGGTTGATTGGGCTGTTAAGTGGAATTAAGGAAGCAAGAAAAAGTGCACTGTTTGATAAGCAATACAATAGGCCACCAAAAAAAACCCAGAGAAGTCTCAACTTGGTGTTGGCTATTAAAAGAAAAGTGTGCTTAAAAGAATAAGGGGTTAACACAATAGTGTAATGGTGGAATGAAGGTTGACAAAATCAAGAGCTAAAAGTACACAATGTAGTGGAGTTCTTAGGGAGGTGCAGTCACTAGACGGGTATGTATCATACCCGTCCCGCAGCCAACATTACAACCAAATAAAGTCTTATTTGATTCTAGACCGAATGAGCTCGATCAGTCGAGTATTGCACTACGGACGAGCCTATGGTGCGTTGTTTATGGCATAGGAATTTGTTTATGAGGGTAAGTGAAATTTCATATTCGAGTTCCTCAGTGTGTGATTTGTAAATAACATAAGTCTCTTTTGTAGTGAGTAGGCACATGATTCATGAAGGGAAGGTAAAACTGGACTTCTGACTGAGAGTAGGAGAGTCGGTTAGGGATATTGCGTGGTTGTAAAAGAGTCCACTCTCGAGGCTGGGATGTCGCACTAAAGTACTCTACCTGTGTGAAGATTTCTGGGTATAAAGAGTGAGGAAGGTAACCTGTGAGGATTAGGTCGTAGAGTGTGGTTTTGTTGCTCGAGGACGACCAACGATTTAAGTGTGGGGTGTAGATAGTAGGTTATATAAACACTATTTTCATTCCTAATGAACCAGACTTTAGGTTTTTTTTAAGTGCAACAATGATAACAAAATGCTCTAAATAGTGTTTTTATGCTTTGCAGGAAATAATCCAGGATGGAAGACACTTTGGAGCGTTTTGGAGGCAATCACAGGAATATAAGGCCAATCGAGAAGAACCCGAGTGAAAAGAAGCAAGAAAAAGGCGAAGATGGATGGAGTGGAGCCCACCGCGACCGCGGCTGGAACGCAGTGGGAAAAACAATACGAGGCAGAACCTATGCAAACCACCGCGGTCGCGCCGCGTTCTGCCCCGGTCGCAGTCGATCCAGAAAGAGCCCAGAAAATGCAGGGACTTAAGTGCAAAAATAGAGAAATTAGACTAGCCCTATTTAAACCCTATAAACTCGTCCAAGAAAGGTTAAGCTTGTTTTTAGACTCACTTTGGAGGCAAGAACAAGTGTGAGAAGACCAAGCTATGATTCGAATTTTTCTATTCTCCATCTTTTGTTAATATTTTGGGAATTATGAATTATTTTATGCTTTCTTTATTTTTTAGCATGAGTAGCTAAACAATCCGTCTAGGGTTGATGGAACCAATTGTTAGATGAAGTTTTGACTCAATATTGTTATAATCGATCCGGGTTTAATCTAAAATTGTTCAACTATGCTTTGTATGGTGATTAATTGAATGGGCCATTGATTAATCCTGTCTAATTGCTTGGTGTTGCTTGAGAAAGAATATCAGGTTAGATTGTTGTTGAACAACACCACTTTTGGTTAATTGAAGAGATTCATTACTTGAATTTAAAAGTGGGGTTAGAGATAACGAAACTTTGGTGGGATAAATTAGAGCTACATAAATTATCAGCTAGAGTAGTTCAAGAGAATTCTCTAGTAAATTATTGTAGTTGATCGAGATATAGTTGCAATAACCCATAGCTCATAATCCTCATAGAGTAACACGGTGAGAGTATAGTAAAAGAGACATAATTAATTTAGCAATTGGGGAAATCACTACCCTAGATGTTTCTACCATTGATTTATCTTTAATATTAAATATTGTTCGTTTTTAATATCATTCCATTTAGTTAATAAATCCAAACAATTATTGATAAAAGTACTGCACCTGAAAATTGTCGGAGCTTACATTAGCATTACTAAGAGTTGTAATAGGTAGGTTAGTTCCCTGATCGACTCCGGACTTTAAACCGGATTATATTTGCAATGAACGCTTTGTCTTTTATAAGGCATAGTTGGGCGTGATCAGTCACACGTTCGCATTTGCGACAATTTGTTCGCATTTGCGATAGTTGCAGAAATGCAGAGGTTTCGCATTTGCGATAATTCTCTCGCATTTTCGAAGCTCAGGTCGCAAATGCAACATCTGCAGCTGATGGGTCTCTACTTAGACGGGATTTTTCTCATTTTTCAACATTTCAAAACACTAGAAACCTCTTAGGCGATTTTTCAAAGGCAACTTCTTTCCCAAATCATAAGTAAGTGATTTTTAACTCATTTCTTTCAATCTTTCACTTCATTTTACAAGATTTCAACCTAGAATCTAAGGTTTTCATGGTGGAATTGGGGGTTTTTTGGGTAGAAATTAGGTATTTCGAAATTTAGAGATTTAGACCGCAAATTGAGGACGGATTCCAAAACCAATTATATATCTGGACTCGGGGGGTGAATGAGTATTCAGGTTTTGGTCCGAGTTTCGAACTTTGACCAAGCGAGTCCTGGGTCGATTTTTGACTTTTTGCGGAAAATGTTGGGAAACCTAAATTTATGTATTGGAATTGATTTGTTTAGCAATAATTGATGTTAGTAATTGAATTATGACTAGATGCGGGTGAATTGGAGGTGGAATCTAGAGGAAAAGTGGTGGTTGAACTGTGATTTGGAAATTTGAGCGAGATAAGTGTTGTGTCTAACCTTGACTTGATGGATTAGGTATTATTGCCTATTTGTGATGTGTTTATTGTTGAGTACAATGTATAGGTTAAAGTGATGAGTACCTATGTGTTGTTGTCGATTCCTAGCATGTGAGAATGTCTTATTCTTGTGATCGTTGTATTCTTTGTTCGTATTATTCAAGCTTAGACTAGATATTCTTATGTTGTTATTATTTTCATTGTTCGGGTGAGGAACAGTGTAAAGCACGAAGGGTGATGCCATGCCATTGCATATTCATTATCATTATCATGTGAGGAAGATTGTAAAGCACGAAGGGTGATGCCGTGTCATTGCATATTTATTATCATTATCGTGTGAGGAAGAGTGTAAAGCACGAAGGATGATGTAATGCCATTGCATATTTATTATCATTATCATGTGAGGAAGATTGTAAAGCACGAAGGGTGATGCCGTGTCATTGCATATTTATTATCATTATCATGTGAGGAAGATTGTAAAGCACGAAGGGTGATGCAGTGCCATTGCATATTTATTATCATTATCATGTGAGGAAGAGTGTAAAGCACGAAGGGTGATGTCGTGCCATTGCATATTTATTATCATTATCATGTCAGGAAGAGTGTAAAGCACGAAGGATGATGTCGTGCCATTGCCTATGCAATCATTATCATGTGAGGAAGAGTGTAAAGCACGAAGACTGATGCTGCGCCATTTCATATTCATTATCATCGTTTATGTCATTTATTATGGTGAGGATGAGGGTAAAATCACGAAGGGTGATGTCGTGCACTTGTTTATGCTATGTTTTTAATATTTCCATTGGTGCAAAGTATGTTATTGTTTTGTTTCCTTACTATTACCATTCTCATGANCCCCCCCCCCCCAGCATGTTTTCCGCCTCTCAGTATTGTCCATTTAGCTTCTATTATTTGTTATTATGCTTGTACATTATTTATCTGCACAGGTTTATGTTTTCACCTCGTCACTACTTTTCCGAGGTTAGTCTCTGCACTTACCAGTACATGGGGTAGGTTGTACTGATACTACGCTCTGCACTGTTCTATGCAGATCACGCTACTGGACCAAGTTGATCCCGAGTGGGGTTGCTGACTTCTATCCCACAGGTGACCCAAGGTAGATCTACCGGCGTTCGCAAACCCTGGAGTCCCCTTCTAGTTACTTTAGTTTACTGTTTCTTTTATTCGAAAACAGTTGTATTTTTCTTCAGCTAGTATTTGTAGTAACTGTTAGAAGTTTGTGAATTGTGACACCAGACTCTAGGTAGTTGTGTATGAATATTTGGATTATTATGAACTTCCGCACTTCTTTACTCTATTATGTTTTAAATTAATGTTGTTTAGAGAATTGCTTAAAGAGTTAGTGTATTAAATCTCTAATTGTTGGCTTTCCTGGCAATAGAATGGTTAGGCATCATCACGGTCCCGACGGTGGGAAATTTGGGATGTGACAAGTTGGTATCAGAGCACTAAGTTCCTTAGATCTCACAATTCACGGACAAGCTTGGTAGAGTCTGGGGGATCAGTACGGAGACGTCTGTACTTATCTCTTAGAGACTATAAAGTTAGGAACAATTTTAACTTTATTCAACTCTGTCGTGCGATTCTTGATATCTCAATATTGATTGCACTCACGAGAGGCAAAGGTCGAGGCCGTGTCAGATGTCAAGGCAGGGGCAGGGCTCAGCCCAGAGCCCGAGCTGCAGCCCAGATCCCGAGCTGCAGCCCAGATCCCGAGCTGCATCCCCATCTATGGAGCCTCAGGTAGAGCTCGATGAGGAGGTTCCAGCTCAGACTATTCCTGCCGGACCAGCTCAGGTCCCGGAGGGGTTTATTGCCACCCCAGTGCTCCAGGATGCCTTGGTCCAATTAGTGGTCCTTATGGAGAGTGTGGCCCAGACTGGCACATTCCCCATGTCACCAGCTATATCTCAGGCTGGAGGATGAGCCCAGACTCCTGCTACTCACACTCCGAAGCAGTTGGCTCCCCAGTTTGAGACTCCAGCAGCTTATCCAGTCGGAGTAGTTCAGCCGGTTGCTCCGGCACAGCCTGGTGATAGGTTAGCTATGTCTTCTGAGTCCTTATGGAGATTGGATAGGTTTACCAAGTTCTTTCTAGTTCGTTTCAGTGTTGCTACCTCAGAGGATCCCCAAGAGTATCTTGACAGCTGTCACGAGGTTCTTCGGAACATGGGTATATTGGAGACAAATGGGGTCGACTTTGCTGCTTTTCAGATGACTAGTTCCGCTAAGAAATGGTAGAGGGATTATTTATTAACCAGATCAGCTGGGTTGCCTGATCTTACTTGGGACCAGTTCTCACATCTCTTCTTATAGAAGTTCCTGCTTAACACCTTGAGAGAGTAGCGTCGTCGTCAGTTCGAGCATCTCTTGCAAGGAAGCATGAGTGTTACTCAGTTTGAGACTCGTTTTATGGACTTGGCCCGTCATGCTATTCTTTTGCTTCCCACAAAGAGAGAGGGTGAGGAGGTTTATTGAGGGTCTTGCTCAGCCTATTAGATTGCAGATGGCTAAAGAGACAGGGAGTGAGATTTCTTTCCAGGATGCGGCCAATATGGCCCGACGAGTCGAGATGGTTCTTGGACAGGGAGGTCATGGGTCAGACAAGAGGCCTCGTAATTCCGGTTGATTCGGCGGTGCCTCATCTAGAGGCGGGGGTACTTATGGTAGAGGGCATCATCCCAGTCCATTTCATTCAGCACTCCAGGCATCCCACAGTGCCCCAGGTGGTCGTGGCTCTTATATGCCTTATTCTGATTTGCCAGCGTATAGTGCACCACTAGATCCTATCAGTGCACCTCCTCTTCAGAGTTACCAGGGTGGTTATTCAGGTCAACAGGGTTAGTTTGCCGACCAACAATCTTAGCAGTCGAAGTCTTGTTATACTTGTGGTGATCCGAGGCACCTTGCTAGATATTGCCCTCGTGCGTCGAGCAGTTCACAGCACTAGAGTTCTCGTGCCATGGTTCCTACACCATTAGCTGCACCGCCTTCTTAACCAGCCAGAGGCAGGGGTCAGACAGTTAGAGGTAGGGGTCAGCTTGTTAGAGGTGGAGGTCAGGCCGTTAGAGGTGGAGGCCTGCCAGCTAGAGGCCGTCCCAGGGATATGATTCATAGTGGTTGGGACCAGCCCCGATGTTATGTTTTCCCAACCAGACAGAGGCTAAGTCATCTGATACTGTCATTACAGGTACTATTTTAGTTTGTAGTAGAGATGCTTCAGTTCTATTTGATCTGGGGTCTACTTACTCCTATGTGTCATCTTATTTTTCTTAATACTTGGTTGTTACTCATGATTCCTTGAGTGTCCCTGTATATGTGTCCTCATCAGTGGTAGATTCTATTATTGTAGATCGTGTATATCGTTTGTGTGTGGTCACTATTGGGAGTCTTGAGACGTAGACCTTTTGCTACTTGATATGGTGGATTTCGATGTTATATTGGGCATGAATTGGTTGTCACCTTATCACGCTATCTTGGATTGTCACGCCAAGATAGTGACATTATCCTTGTTGGGGTTGCCTCGATTAGCATGGAGAGAGACTCCCGCTCATTCCTCCAGAAGGTTTATTTCTTATATGAAGGCTCCGCGTATGGTCGAGAAGAGGTGTTTGGCCTATTTGGCTTACGTTCGTGATTCTAGTGCTGAGGTTCCTTCTATGGATTCTGTGATGTTGTTCGTGAGTTTCCTGAGGTATTTCTTGCAAACCTGCTGGGGATGCCACCGGACAGGGATATTGACTTTTGTATTGACTTGGCTCCGGGGGCACTCAACCCATTTTTATTACTCCATATCGGATGGCCCCGCCAGAGTTGAAACAATTGAAGAAACAATTGTAGGATTTGCTTGATAAGGGCTTCATTAGACCTAGTGTCTCGCCCTGGGGTGCACTGGTTTTGTTTGTGAAGAAGAAGGATGGATCTATGAGGATGTGTATAGATTATCGACAGTTGAACAAAGTCACTATCAAGAACAAGTATCCGTTGTCGAGGATTGATGATTTGTTTGATCAGATTCAGGGTGACAAGGTGTTTTCAAAGATTGATTTGAGATATGGTTACCATCAGTTGAGGATTAGGGCATCCGATGTTCCTAAGACAGCTTTTCGAACGCGGTATGGGCACTATGAGTTTCTGGTGATGTTCTTTGGGTTGACTAATGCCCCAACAACATTTATGGACTTGATGAACGTTCAAGACTTATTTGGATTCCTTCGTGATTGTGTTTATTGATGACATCTTGATATACTCCCGCAGTGGGGAGGAGCATGAGCAGCACCTCAACATAGTGCTCCAGACTTTTAGGGACAGTCGGTTGTATGCTAAATTCTCAAAGTGCGAGTTTTGGTTGGATTCAGTCATTTTCTTAGGCCATGTTGTATCAGCATAGGGTATTCAGGTAGATTCTAAGAAGATTGAGGCAGTCCAGAACTGGCCTAGACCTACTTCAGCCACGAAGATCAGGAGCTTCTTGGGTTTGGCGGGTTACTACCGTTAGTTTGTGGAGGGGTTTTCATCTACAGCAACTCCGATGACCAGGTTTGACCAATAAGGGTGCCCCATTCAGATGGTCGGACAAGTATCAGGCAAGCTTTCAGAAGCTCAAGACAGCTTTGACTACCGCACCGATGTTAGTGTTACCATCAGGTTCAGGATATTACACGGTGTATTGTGATGCCTCCCGTGCTGGGCTCGGAGCAGTATTGATGTAGGAGGGTAGGGTGATTGCATATGCGTCTCGACAGTTGAAGGTTCATGAGAAGAATTACCCTGTTCATGATTTAGAGCTTGCAGCCATTGTTCACGCGCTGAAGATTTGGAGGCACTATCTTTATGGCGTGTCGTGTGAGGTTTCACGTATCATCGCAGCCTTCAGTATTTGTTCAAGAAAAAGGATCTCAATTTGAGGCAGAGGAGATGGTTGGAGCTATTGAAAGAATATGATATCAATATATTGTATCATCCGGGAAAGGCCAACGTGGTGGCCGACGCGTTGAGTAGGAAGGCAGTGAGTATGGGCAGCCTTGCGTTCATTCCAGTCGGTGAGAGACCGCTAGCTTCAGATATTCAAACTTTGGCCAATCAGTTTGTGAGGTTGGATATTTCATAGCCCAGCCGTGTTCTAGCTTATACAGTCGCTCAGTATTCCTTGTTTGAGCATATCAGAGATCGGCAGTATGATGACCCTCACTTGATGGTCCTTAGGGACACAGTTCGGCACAGTGGTTCCAAGTAGGTTACGGTTGCAGATGACGGTGTTTGAGGATGCAGGGTCGTGTATGTGTGCCTAATGTTGACGGGCTTCGTGAGTTTATCCTTGAGGAGGATCAGAGTTCTCGGTATTCTATTTACCCCGGCGCAGCCAAGATGTACCAGGACCTGCGGCAACATTATTGGTGGAGGAGGATGAAGAAGGATATAGTTTCTTACGTGGCTCCGTGCTTGAATTTTCAGCAGGTGAAGTATGAGCATCAGAGACCCGGTGGTTTGCTTCAGCAGATGGAGATTCCTGAGTGGAAGTGGGAGCGTATCACTATGGACTTTGTTGATGGGCTCCCACGGAGTCAGAGGAAGTTCGACGCTGTGTGGGTCATTCTGGATAGGCTAACTAAGTTAGCGCACTTCATTCCGGTGGCAATTACCTATTCTTCGGAGCAGTTGGAAGAGATTTTTTTCGGGAGATCGTCCTTCTTCACGGTGTGTCAATGTCTATCATTTCTGATCGAGGTACGCATTTTACCTCGCACTTCTGGAAGGTAGTACAACGTGAGTTGGGTACGCGGGTGGAGCTGAGCACAACATTTCATCCTTAGACGGACGGTCAGTCCGAGCGTACTATTCAGATCTTGAAGGATATGCTTCGCGCTTGTGTCATAGACTTCGGGCGATCATGGGATCAGTTCTTGCCCCTTGCAGAGTTTTCCTACAGCAACAACTACCAGACGAGCATTCAGATGGCTCCCTATGAGTCATTATATGGTAGACGGTGCAAGTCGCCAGCTAGATGGTTTGAGCCGGGAGAGGCTCGATTATTGGGTACAGATCTAGTGCAGGAGGCCTTGGACAAGGTCAAGATTATAAAGGATCGACTTCGTACAACTCACTCCAGGAAAAAGAGTTATGCCGACCGTAGAGTTCGTGATGTGGTATTCATGGTCGGGGAGAGAGTCTTGCTCCGAGTATCACCCATGAAGGGTGTCATGAGATTTGGAAGGAAGGGAAAGTTGAGTCCTAGGTATATCGGGCCGTTTGAGATTCTTGGTAGAGTGGGAGAGGTGGCTTATAGATTTGCGTTGCCTCCAGGGTTATCATCAGTTCATCCAGTATTCCATGTTTCCATGCTCCGGAAGTATCATGATGACCCGTCCCACGTATTAGATTTCAGCTCTATCCAGTTGGACAAGGATCTAACTTATGAGGAGGAGCCGATAGCCATTCTAGACCGGCAGGTTCGTCAGTTGAGGTCGAAGGGTTACCCTTTAATTCGAGTGTAGTGCATAGGTCAGCCTTTTGAGGTAGCTACTTGGGAGTCCGAGTTGGACATGCGGAGTAGATATCCCCACCTATTCGCCAGTTCAGGTACTTTTCTATGTCCGTTCGAGGACGAACATTTATTTTAGAGGTGGAGATTGTGATGACCCAAGGGGTCATCTCGTATTATAGGAATCTATTTTGCGCTTATTAGCCATAAAAATACTTTTACCCTCCTCAATTTGCGTGTGCAATCCGGGCAAAAATTCCGGAAAGCTTTTATGTGGAAAAAATTGAAGAAATAATGATTTTTGGCTTTAAAAAGGATTTTTAGTTGACTACGGTCAACGTTTTGAGTATATTAACCCGGACCCGTGTTTTGACGGTCCTAGTGGGTCCGTAGTATAATATGGGACCTGGGCGTATACCCGGAATCAAATTCTGAGATCCCTAGCTCGAGATATGAATTTTTGACTAAAATTGAATGACAAACTCAATGATTTTTAAAGAATTTGCTTAACATTCAACCTTGTTGGTATCGGGCCCGTATTTTGGTTCCGGAGACCGGTAAATGTCCATTATGATATTTAAAACTTTTCTGTGAAATTTGGTGAGAAACGGAACTGATTTGACGTAATTCGGACATCCGGTTGAGAAAATAGTAATTTTGAAGTGTTCTTGAGAAATTCATAGGTTTTGGTGCTAAATCCGTGGTTTTAGGTGTTATTTTGGCGATTTAATCACACGATCAAGTTCATATGATGTTTTTAGACTTGTGTGCATGTTTGGTTTGGAGCTCCGAGAGCTCGGGTGAGTTTCGGATAGGCTACGAAGTGGAAAAGGCTTAGAAAGAATTGCTGGTGTGAGTTTAGGTCTGCAGGTCTCGCACTTGCGATTATGTTTCGCATTGCGAGCAAGGGGCTGGGATAGTTAGTCTCAAAATTGCGAGAATAGAGTCGCATTTGCGGAGGTCACACCTTCGCATTTGTGACAAATTGTTTGCATTTGCGATAGCTGCAGAAATGCAAAGGTTTCGCATTTGAGAGCTTCGCAAATGCGAAGCTCAGGTCGCAAATGCGACATCTGCAGCTGATGGGTCTCTACTTAGACGAGATTTTTCTCATTTTTCAACATTTCAAAACACTATAAACCTCTTAGGCGATTTTTCAAAGGCAACTTCTTCCCCAAATCATAGGTAAGTGATTCTTAACTCATTTCTTTCAATCTTTCACTTTATTTTACAAGATTTCAACCTAGAATCCAAGGTTTTCATGGTGGAATTGGGGATTTTTGGGTAGAAATTAGGTATTTGAAATTTGGAGAATTAGATCTCAAATTGAGGTCGGATTCCAAAACCAATTATATATTCGGGCTCGGGAGTGAATGGGTAATCGGGTTTTTATCCGAATTTCGAGTTTTTGACCAAGCGGGCCTGGGGTCTATTTTTGAATTTTGGGGGAAATGTTGGGAAACCTAAATTTATGTATTGAAACTGATTTATTTAGCAATAATTGGTGTTAGTAAGTGAATTATGACTAGATACGGGTGAATTGGAGGTGGAATTTAGAAGAAAAGAGGTGGTTGAACTGTGATTTGGCAATTGTTGCCTATTTGCTATGTGTTGATTGCTCAGTACAACGTATAGGTGGGGTGACGAGTACTTATGCGTTGTTGTCGAGTCCTAGCATGCGAGTGAGTCTTATTCTTGTGATCGTTGTATTCTTTGTTCGTATTATTCAAGCTTAGACTAGATATTATTTATGTTGTTATTGTTTTCGTTGTACGGGTGAGGAAGAGTGTAAAGCATGAAGGATGATGTCGTGCCATTGCATATTTATTATCATTATCATGTGAGAAAGAGTGTAAAGCACGAAGGGTGATGCCGTGCCATTGCATATTTATTACCATTATCATGTGAGGAAGAGTGTAAAGCACGAAGGGTGATGTCGTGCCATTGCATATTTATTATCATTATCATGTGAGGAAGAGTGTAAAGCACGATGGGTGATGCTGTGCCATTGCATATTTATTATCATTATCATGTGAGGAAGAGTGTAAAACACGAAGAGTGATTTCGTGCCATTGCCTATTTATTATCATTATCATGTGAGGAAGAGTGTAAAGCACGACGGGTGATGTCGTGCCATTTCATATTCATTATCATTGTTTCTGTCATTTATTATGGTGAGGATGAGGGTGTGATGACCCAAAGGGTCATTCTATGAATTTAGACTTCGTCCTAGTCTTATTAGCCATATAAAGCTTAATTTTAAGTATCTCGATTTGCGTGCGCAATCCAGGCGTAAAACTGGAAAGCTTTTATGTGAAAAAAAAACCTTTTAGAATTAAGAATTTGATTATAGATGACTTTGGTCAACATTTTCAGTAAATGGACCCAGATCTGTGTTCCGACGATCCCGGGAGGTCCACAGTAAAATATGGAACATGGGCGTAAGCCCGGAAATGAATTCCGAGGTCCCAAGCCTTAGAAATCAATTTTTGAAAGAATTTTTTTGCTGAAATATTAATGAAATAAAATAAAGAATTAATGTTTGAAACCATTGGTATCGGACCCGTATTTTGGTTCCGGAGCCCGGTACAGATTTGTTATAGTATTTAAATGTTAACTGTGAAATTTGGTGAAAACGGAGGTTATTGACGTGATTTGGACGCCCCGTTGAGAAATAATGAACTTTGAGTGTTCTTGGGAAAAATGACGAGTTTTGAGGTTTAATTCATAGTTTTACATGTTATTTTTATGATTTGATCGCACGAGCAAGTCCGTATGATGTTTTTAGACTTGCGTGCATGTTTGGTTTAGAGCTCTGAGGGCTTGGGTGAGTTTCGGATAGGCCACAGAATGTTTTACACTTATGAAAAATTATTGTTTTGCTGGTTCTGGTGCATAGTGATATTTTTGTACTATGTGATCGCATAGCAACAACCGATCGCATAGAGTAAATTCTGGGGGTTCACCATGTTATGCGAACTCATAGCTTACTTATGCGAATGCACTACGTAAAATTGGGCCTGGGGGAGGGGAGCCCAAAATAACCTATGCGAACACGGGCAGCCCTATGCGAACGCATAGAACGCCTGCCCAGCTATATAAATACCCTTTTAAACACGGACAGAACCCTTTTTCTTCATAATTTTCGAACCCCACAGCCCTAAGGACGATTTTCTTCATGAAAATTCATCCCCAAGTTGTTGATAATCAATTCTAAACTTTACTCTTTCAATTACCCAATGTTTTTCATCACATTTAAATCAAAAACTAAGAATTTTCTTCGTAAAAATTGAGGGTTTGGGTAGAATTAGGGAATTTTGTAAAAATCAAATCTTTAC
Source organism: Nicotiana knightiana (assembly GCA_005239525.1). Classification (NCBI taxonomy): domain Eukaryota; kingdom Viridiplantae; phylum Streptophyta; class Magnoliopsida; order Solanales; family Solanaceae; genus Nicotiana; species Nicotiana knightiana. Next base: position 11,382 of record ML436186.1, on the reverse strand, counting down.
CTCGAATTGAGGTTGGATTTCAAAACTAATTGTATATTCAGGCTCGTGGGTGAATGGGTAAACATAAAAACTTAGGAAAAATTATAATTTTCAGTAAAGTTGGTTCCTTTAGCATTAATTAATGATATTAAGTTAATTATGGTTATATTCAAGTGCATTGGAGGTGAATTCAATAGGATAAGCTATAATTGAACAGTGAGTGGCCTGGGAAATTGAGGTAAGTGATTGGTTTAACCTTGACTTGAGGGAATAGGAATTCCCAACTCAATTGTTATGTGAAATTGTATGTATGTGGTGTATAGGTGAGGTGACGAGTATCTATGCACCACCAAATTGTCTACTTACATGATCCCTTTCCCGTTTCCAAATTTAATTGCTCATGTTTTAATTGTTTCATGTCCATTGTTGTTTCTATGATTACGTTGCTTGTTAATTTATTGTTAAGTCTGGTTGCAGTTATTTTTGAGAAAAGTATTAGTGTTTTCCTTGGTTTTATTGTGGTACATCAAGATTGAGTGGGTTGACATTGCTTTACGAGATATATATGTATTCTTGTTGGTTCCATTTTTGTGATGATATTGATGAGTTTATGAAAGGTACAGTTTTCTGTTCACAAATATTGAGATGAAAGTGTTGTGAAAGGCTTGGCTAGAATTGTGAAAGTTTTTGATAAATAAATAAAATTATAGTGATAAGGGTGGATACATGATAGTGATAAGGGTGGATAAATGATAGTGATGCGGGTGGACAGGGGAAATAAATGATAGTGATAAGGGTGGACAGGGGAAATAAATGATAGTGATAAGGGTGGACAGGTGGGATCGGGTTGCACGCCGCAACAAGACAGTGATAAGGGAGAATATTTATGTTTTACTGATTTTAATTACAAAGAATTGGAAACTTTATTCTTTTACTCTACTGTTTTCTCATATTATGCACATACGATTATTTTAAAGTAAAGTTGGAAATTTGGAAATTTGTGTGAGATTTTGGTGACAGTTGAGGCCTAGAATAGGCGACTGAGTTATTTTAGTTATGGTTTCGGTGTATACTTTCTTGTTCGCTTTATTATATAGCTATTGACACAGGTTAAGTTATAATTTCCCCGCCTTAGCCTCGTCACTACTTCATCGAGGTTAGGCTCGACACTTACTCAGTACATGGGGTCGGTTGTACTGATACTACACTCTGCACTCTTTTGTGCAGATCCAGGTACCGGCCAGCAGTAGAAATTTTTAGTAGCCGCTATTCATTATTCGGAGACACGAGGTATATCTGCCGGCGTTCGCAGATCCCGAGAGTCTTCTCTTAGTTCGTAGAGACTGTTTTAATATTTTCTCAAAACAGTTATATTATTTCGTTCAGCCCATTAATTGTAGTATTCTTTAGTAGTTCCTGAATTGTGACACCAGACCTGGGGTAGTCTTAGAGTGATTTATATAATTAGTTTGTGGCTCGGGTTATTTATTTATTTATTATTTTATATTTGAAATTATTCTTTGAAAACCATTAGATTAAGTTTACTTTAAATTTATTTTATTATGTTTAAATGGATAACCAAAGGAAAGTAGCTCCTCAAACTCAAACATTAGCTTGCCTAGCAAGTGGGGTGTTAGGCGCCATCACGATCCCTAAGGTTTGGAATTTGGGTCGTGACAGAGGGTAAAAGCACAAAGGGTGATGTCGTGCACTTGTTTATGCTATATTTTTAATATTTCCATTGGTGTAAAGTATGTTGTTGCTGTGTTTCCTTACAGTTACCATTCTCATGATCTCATACTCCCCCCCCCCCCCCCAGCATGTTCTCCCCCTCTCAGTATTGTACGTGTAGCTTCTATTATTTGTTATTATGATCGTACATTATTTATCTGCACAAGTTTATGTTTTTTCCATGTCCTAGCAAGGCTGAGGGGCTCGAGTACACCCTTAGTCATCTAATCCTCCTGTACCGGCCTCAATTTTTCCGAGCATTGATTAAACTCCAACGCCGGTCAACCAAGTCTTTTTTTGCCAGCAACGACGAAGATAGAGATTGAGGCTGGATGAGTAGGTTCATTTGAGTGAGGACTAGTGACATCATCCCCGAGGAGAGAACGCCCTTCCCAGAAAAGTGGAACTTCGGTCGTAAGTGGAGTTGTCTCTCAGTAATCTGCCGCATTTTGACTATGTTTTGCATGACGCTCTTACCTTTGTTTGCAGCAGTCACTTGGATGCCCCATGCGATCCCCGATCTCTATGACTGGGTCCCAAAACTAGTCGCAACCTCCTCGTATGATAAATGCAAATGGCGTGACTTGTCGAAGGGTAAATGGGAAGCCAAACATCATGGTGAAATCCTGGTACTTTCTTCTTTATCGGAGACACTTCCTTTCTCATACTTAATTTTAATTTATGCAGGTATTGGGGATTTTTCTGAAATGAGGCTGGCCCCTCCTGGAGAAAGGATCGAGTCCTCGATTCCAATATTTAAGAAGGATAATAAGAGAAAAAGGGCTTCGAAGCCCGAAGACCCCCCAAATAAAGCGGGCCATGCTCGGAGACATAGGAAAAATGTCATTCCTGTGGATAGAGACTCTGTCCACCAGTTCATGGATGACAAAGAAGATGAGGGCGAGGATTCGGCGGTGGTGACTCGAAACAAAAAGCCAATCGAGGTCGTTCAGCCCTTCGAGCCAGATACCCTGCCTCGAGGTGAGGAAACCTCGAAGAAATATGAGGGCAACGCCCCTGAATCACCCGAGCTTACGGTTGTTCCTTGGCCTTCGACGAGCACACGAAAAAAGACAGATTCTGAGGTTCCCATGACCGAACAGAGCGCCTCGGTGACCTGCCCGAGGCCATGATAATGGGTCACTCTCCATTGTTACCGGCTTACTCCGAGGATGCCATAAGGGAAGCTCGGGCCTTGAGAATGCCTGACTTGAGCGGATTCCCTGGTGAGAACGATCCTTTCCAGGATTGCTTCACTGGGTTTGATGATGCCGACCTCATCGATGTATCTTCCACCTTCGAAGAGGCTCAACGTCTCTTCTCCAAGGTAAGCATTAATTCTTAACGTTGAAATTTCCCTTTTCTGTAGGTCTTTACCAAGTTTAAGGCCGACCTGAGCCAATGTGAGGCTGAGCTGAATAAGTCCTTGGGTGAAGGGAAGGCCCTGAGGCTCTTTTGTAGTCAAAAGGAGGAGGATCTTAAAGACCTTCGGGCAGAGTTAGCCAAGGCTCGAGAGTATGAGGCCGACTTAGACAAGCAGGTAACTATCGTTTTGAAAGAGTATGGCCTTCTCATCCCAACTGTGGATACTAACACTTCGATGTCTCAGCTGCAGCAAAAAGTGAAGATAATGGGGCAGCTTCGAGGCGAGGTTGATCGGATTAATGCTGAGTGCAACCAGTGGAGCGAAAAGATGGACCGCCTTGCTGCGGAGAAAGAAGTTGCATTAGCCAAACTGGCATCGGTCGAGACCCAGCTCAGGGGTGTCAAGGATAGTGGTACGGCCCAGGCCGAAAGGATCGCGAGCTCAAGGCCAAACTTTCCAAGACCGAAACCGAGGTTGCTGAAGCCAGGGCCGAGGTTAAGAACATGCAGATCACGGCTGATAAAATGGTTACCGTGTATTTATGGGACACTGAAGCTGCTCAAACGGACCTGAGGGAAGTTGTCGATCGGGTAAAGCGAAGCAATGACTTGGCCAGGTGCCAATCTCAGAGGGAGACCCTTGAAGAGATTCATGCTTGAGGTTTCGACCTCACTAAAGAGATAGCTCAAGCAAGGGTGATGGAAGCCGATGCCAGATTCCTTGTCTCCTCCGATGATGACGACGATGGTGAAGGCAACCAAGGAGGGTCCAATAACTAAGAGGGGCCCGAAGAAGAAACTGCTCCCGATGAAGAAGCTGATCTCAAAGGAGAAGCTGCTCCCGAAGGGGGGGCCAACCCCGAGATGTAGATAGGATTTTTCTTTCTCTTTCTGTATCTTCCTTTTTGTCAATCTTTTTACCAAATTATTGTACGTATCTCTTTTTTAGATATATAAAAGAAACCTCATTGAATGCCTTATCAAAATTTCTTGCTTTACAATTTTCGCAATAATTTCATTCTTCGAACGGTGTATTCTAGATTCTATCTCAGATGGTTGCTTTTGAAGTTGTCATGGTCGAGTTCGAATAAGGTTCGAACTTTTGGGGCATAGACTCTTTGCTGGATAATGGAAAGTCTCCAAGCCATGACCAAAATATTTATTCGGGCTCGGGATAATTGAACCCTAGGGTTCAAATGGGGTGAGAATAAGGTCTCGAACCCTGAGTGTATCGGCCCCTAGACCTTTTAAGTCGGGTTGTTATGGCCTCTAAGAGATGACTATTTTTTCTCCTTTTCTGCTTAAAAGACTTCGTAAAAAAATTTTCTGCCTTGGTATGCATTTTTTTATCCATTGGGTTTTTTGAGGGTTTTAGTGTCAATCGGGACCCTTTGTTTTTAGTGCCTTAGCACAAGTTTGTGTGTAAGTAATTCGATACCTCATGAGGTTTTTCGAGGGATGATTTTATCGAAGCCCTTTAATTATTTTGCCGAGGGTAGACTTTATTTAACCAGTTAATCAAAGTATTTGAAGGCCCTTAGTTAATGGTGTAAGTCGGACGTCTCCGAGCCGCATTATTTCGGCCGTAGCCTTTTTATATGACCATAGTTTTTAATATGGCCGTAGCCTTCGGTCACGTCTCTTGGACTTATTTCCCGATATCATTTCAAACTTGTTTGAAATGTTAGTCCCCGAATGTGATGGCCTTGACCTTTACGTCGAGGGATGCCTCTTAGAGGTCTTACGAATTCGAGTTTAGACAACTCATATGTACTAACTGTCAATGACAGTCCCCGAGTAGTCGAGGTGTACTTGTGTTTTGGCGCTTGAGTTGGTTCTCACAGAGAATCACAAGTATGGAACTCGCATAGTAGAGAATTTCTTCAAGACACAAAGTGTTTAATATAGAAAGAATGATTTTCTGATTAATCCATGCATGCGTACATGTTTAGCCATAGGGGATCGCTATTCTATATGGACACGATTCTTCTGACCGTTTGGCCTATTACAAAGTTTTCCTATCGAGGCCCTCTTTTGCGTGAAGTATTTTTCTCAAAAATATAGCCCCTGAGGGTGATGCACCCCAGTATTCGAGGTTGATTGAAAAGAAGCCTTGGATACTGTTGAATTTTCCTTAGGTAGCACATAGTTGTTGCCTCGTTAAAAACTTCGCCGGAAAAACCCATTTGGGATAACACCCGATCTGAGGAAAAAAGAGTGCAACGCGTGCTTTAAAACCTAAGGTCTTCATGTAGAAGGGTGCCCTTGATGTCCTCGATCGAACATCTGCAGTGAGTTAGTCTCAAATGCAAATGGAAAAAGGGAGAAAGTCATACCTCAGCAATAATATCATTTGAGCAGTGATACATTCTAATTTTTGGAAATTGTTCTCCTTCCATCGTGCTAAGTTTGTAAGATCCTTTTCCGACGACTTCGATGACTCGATATGTTCCTTCCCAATTTGGGCCTAGTTTCCCTTCATTCGGGTCTCGAGTATTGAGGGTGACTTTCCTTAGAACTAAGTCCCTGATTCCGAAATGGCGAAGGTTGGCCCTTCTATTATAATATCTCTCAATTCTTTGTTTCTGTGCGGCCATCCGAACAAGCGCAGCATCTCGTTTTTCATCCAATAGCTCGAGGCTAGTGTTCATAGCCTCGTGATTTGATTCCTCCGTTGCATGTCGAAACCTGGTGCTAGGTTCTTCGACCTCGACTCAGATTTGGGCCTCGGCGCCATACACCAAGGAGAACGGAGTTGGTCCCGTGTTGGATTTTGATGTCGTTCGGTATTCCCAAAGGACCTCGGGCAGAACTTCCCTCCATTTCCCCTTAACGTCATTCAACCTTTTATTCAAGTTTTGGATAATAGTCTTGTTCGTGGATTCGGCCTGTCCGTTGGCGTTTGGGTGATATGGTGTCGATAGGATCCTCTTTACTTTGTGCTCTTTGAGGAACTTTGTTACCTTGCTGCCGATTAATTGCTTCCCGTTGTCGCATACGATTTTAGCGGGTATCCCGAATCGACACACAATGTGATCCCATATGAAGTCTATGGCCTCATTTTCTCTGACCTTCTCGAAGGCCTGTGCTTCCACCCATTTAGAAAAGTAATCAGTCATAAACAAAATGAACTTAGCTTTACCCGGTGCCGTTGGCAGAGGGACGATGATGTCCATCCCCCATTTCATGAATGGCCACGGGGATAGGACCGAATGGAGTTATTCTCCGGGCTGATGGATCATCGGTGCAAACTTTTGGCATTTATCACATTTTCGAACAAACTCCTTAGTGTCTTTCTCCATGCTATTCCAGTAGTATCCTGCTCTAATAATTTTGTGAATCAAAGAGTCAGCACCGGAGTGGTTCCCACAAGTGCCTTCGTGAATTTCTTGCAAAACATAATCGATGTCCCCTGGTCCTAAGCATACCGCCAAGGGTCCATCGAAGGTCCTCCGGTACAATGTTTTGTCTTCATCCAATGTGAATTGGGATACTTTAGATCGTAGGCTCTAGACTCTTTAGGGTCCGAAGGGAGCTTTTCGTGCTTCAAATATTCAACATATTTATTCCTCCAATCCCAAGTCAAACTTGTGGAATTTATCTCGGCATGACCTTCCTCGACCACGGATCTCGATAGCTGGATGACAATTCCCGGTAAAATATCAACTTCTTCGACTGTTGACCCCAAATTTGCAAGTGCATCAGCCTCGGCGTTTTGTTCTCGAGGGACGTGATCTAGGGTCCACTCCTTGAATCGGTGCAATGTCACTTCCAACTTGTCCAAATACCTTTGCATCCTATCTTCCCGAACCTCCAAGCTTTTATTAACTTGGTTCACCGCCAAAAGGGAGTCACACTTGGCCTCGATGACCTCCGCCCCAGGCTTTTAGCTAATTCTAGACATGCAACAATGGCCTCATACTCTGCCTCATTGTTAGTCAAATCTGAAGTTTTGATAGATTGTCTAATAGTGCTACCCGTAGGCGGTTCCGAAACTATATCGAGCCTAAACCCATTCACATTCGAGGCTCCGTCCATGAAGAGGGTCCATACCCTCGATGATGTACCCAATGTTAGTAGAAGTTCCTTCTCCACTTCGGGTAAGAGGTTCGGCGGTAAATCAGCCACGATGTCCGCTAAAACTTGGGATTTGATGGTCGTTCGGGGTTGATATTCAATAATGTACCCGCCAAGTTCGATGGCTCATTTGGCCAATCGTCCCGACAACTTGGGCTTGTGCAAAATATTTCGGAATGGATAAGTAGTTAACACACATATAGGGTGATATTGGAAATATGGATTCAATTTTCTAGATGAGCTTATTAATGCAAGTGCTAACTTCTCTAAGTGTGGATAACTAGTTTCAGCATCTCCTAAGGTTCGAATTATATAATAAACAGGAAATTGCATACCTTGATCTTCTCGAACTAATACGCCACTTACCGCAACTTCGGACACAACCAAGTATAAGTACAGTTTCTCATCCGCCTTAGAGGTTTGGAGCAGAGGTGGGATTGATAAGTACTGCTTTAATTTCTCCAGCGCTTGCTGGCATTTCGGGGTTCATGCGAGATCATTTTTATGCCTGAGTAAGGAAAAGAACTTGTGACTTCGATCTGACGGCCTCAAGATGAATCGACCTAAAGTAGTTATCCGTATGATTAGCCGTTATACGGTTTTTACACTATCCAGGACGGTGATGTCTTCGATGGCTTTAATTTTATCGGGGTTGATCTCGATCCCCCTATTTGACACCATGAAACCCAGGAAACTTGCCCGAGCCGACTCCGAAAGCACATTTCTCGGGGTTGAGTTTCATGTTGTATTTTCTCAAAATCTCAAACGTTGCCTACAAATGATTCAAATGGTCCTCTGTGCGCAGGGATTTAACTAACATGTCATCAATGTAATGACCCGATCGGTTGTTTTACTTTTTAGAACCCCGTGCCCCCAAATAAGACTTCATGTACTTGATTTTACTGACTTATGACTTTCGGGGATGGTTGGTTAGGGATTTGGAAGAGTTTGGGTTGAAATTGGAACATTTGGTTCCTTAAGGTTGTAAAAGTCCAAGTTTGACTTCGGTCAACATTTTGAGTAAACAACTTCGACAATGGGATTTGAAGGTTCCAAATAGGTTCGTATGATGATTTCAGACTTGGGAGTTTGTTCAGAACAAGTTTTGGATGACCCTGGAGCATTTCGACGCCAAATAGCGAAATATGATTCTTGAAGTTCTATAATTGTGTTTTGGAACGTGTTTTGAGGATATCGAGGTCCAAACAGAATTCCGAGACAAGGAATAGCTCTGTAATGTCATTTAAGACTTGCATGCAAAATTTGGTATCATTCCGAGTAGTATAAGTACGTTTCGGCATGTTGGAAGTAGATTTAAGAACTTAAAGTTCATAAGTTTGATTCAATTAGTTTTAGGGTGTGATTCTTGGTTTTAATGTTGTTTCGGGCATTCCAAAGGTTCGAGCGAATCCGAAGGTTCGAGCGAGTCCGTTTTATGATTTAGTACTTGTTGGTATATTCCAGATGTCATTCGGACGTCGCACGATGCGAGTCCAAGCTCAAAGTGAGTTGCTGGTGCACCAGTTCTGGTGCGACCGCACCTGCGGTTGGCCAATCGCAGGTGCGAGACCGCAGAAGCGGTCGGCCCTTCGCAGGTGCGGCCCAAGGGGAGGAGCCCAGGAACCATAGAAGTGGCTCCTCTTCCGCAGAAGCGGCCCCTAGACCGGAGATGCGGCCCCAACCAGCCCGGCCAAATTCCGCAGATGTGGACCACTCCTCGCAGAAGAGAGACCACAGATGCGGTCCCCTAACCGCAAGTGCGGAAATCGCTGAAGGCAGTGCCTTCATTTAATACGGGAAATGTGTCATTTTGACACATTTTATTCAATTCTTGGGTGATTTGGGAGCTTCCAAAGGGGAGATTTCAACCTACCATTGTGAGGTAAGTTATTTCTATATAATGTGAGTTTAATACTTGGTTTTTGGGTAGATTAACACATAAAGATTAGTGAAAATTATGGGTTTTGATAAAAATAGGATTTAACCACGAAATTAGTTATGGAATCTAGTAAAAATCATATATTATTGATCCTAAGGCTATGGGTAACAACTTCCCTTAAGAATTTCCGGAATACGAGCACGTGGGCCCGTAGGTGAATTTTAGGAATCTTGCCTTTGGGGTTGGATAATCACTTTATAGCTAGAATATGAACTTGTAAGCCTATAATGATTGGTTTTTACGCTATTTGAATAGTTTCGGATTGTGCGGCTCCGGTTTGAGGGTTTGAGAGCATTCTTAAGTTGGAAGTAGAATCGAAACAAAGTATGTCTCTTTTCTAACCTTGTAAGTGGGAATTGTACCCATAGGTGAAGTAGTTAATTATGTGCTATTATTTGTGGGGGCTATGTACGCACGAGGTGGCGAGAGTCCGTGTGTAGCTACTATCATGCTTATATTCGGGTATCCTAGGACCCAAAAGCATGCTTACTTGTTATACGTAAAACTTTATGGTCAATTTAACTTGCTTATATCATATCAAATTGGTAAATAAATTCTAGTAGATTGAACAATATCTTTTTGACCATTAAAGAGAAGTTGACATTTCTTGAGTACTTGCTTTTTTGATAAATCCTTGATTTTCCTGCTTGATGTGCTTAATTGTATTGACCGCGTATCATGTATGATTCGCGAGCGGGGTAATAGTTTCATCTATGATTCGCGTCATTCGAACCTCACGCAGTGCATATTTTTTTATTATGTTGGATCGGTTGGTACGCCCTCGACACTATCTGCGCATGCTATTTGATTAGCACTACTGTGACTTGAATTGTTTAAAATGCCTTAGAACACAAATTGTCAACTGAAATGATAAGAATTTATGTATATTTATATTTATGGAAAAGCTTGTTATTTCCTGTTATTTTCTGCTATTTAGCCTTGATATCCATGCTTAGTGTAAAGACCCGTAAAATTTCATGGCTAAAAATAATGCTCAAATAGGTCCCCGTGTTGTTATAACTGTAGAGATTCTTAAAACGGACCATTTTTGAGTAAAAAGTACCTCGGGACTTAAAAGATATAATTTTCCAGATTTGCGCAGGTCTGCGGTCCACTATGCGATCGCAGATCAGGTATGCGGACCGCATAGTGGTCGTATACTTGGACAGTTTGTTGTCCATTTTGAGGACAACTATGCGGCCTAGAATGCGATCGCATTTCTCGAATGCGGGCCGCATAGTTGTCACATTCTTGCACCTTGATTCTTGCGGAGGGAGTTATGCGACGCACTATGTGATCGCATAACACGTATGCAGACCGCATAGTGGTCGCATACCTAGGCAGTCACTTTTCTTTTTGGCTTATTTGAGGACCATTTATGCAACAGGAATGCGGACCGCATAACAGGAATGCGATTGCATTCCTGACCGCATTTCTGCTTCGGGACTGTTAAATTTTTAATTTTTTTACCCGACCCCCAGTTCATTAAAACACTTACCCCCTTCCATTTTAAAGATTTTCTTAACAAAATAGAGAGAGGGAAGAGAGAGTTCTAGAGAGAGAAAGTCCCAACTTCATCAAAGTGATCCTCCTTCATCATTCAAGCTTGGAACTAATCAAGTAAGACACCATTTTCTTCACCATAAGAGGTAAGCTTCTACCCCATCAACCTTAATTTCTAGATTTTTGTTAAAAATGAAACATGGTTAGGTGAATTCATGAAGATGGGGGTAGGGATTTTGCATGCATGTAACCAACTAGTCATAATCTAGTAAAAGGAAATGGGTTAGAGTAATCTTTCAATAAAAAGAGGCTATTTAATCTAAAAGAACACCTAGTGTTTGATAGAATGCTCAAGTGAGTTCTAGACATGATCGTTATTCCTAATTCTAAGTTCAATTATGCCACATTGTGAACTAGATTGAAGGTGCTAGAAAGTTCGGTGAATTGTGGTAGAAATTAAGGAAAAATCCCAAACCAAGGTATGTATAGCTAACTTTAATCTTTGTAGAGTCATCTTGTTGGTGTGCGAGCAATCGGTGTGATCGGGTTGCGCGCCGCAACGAAGGGTGTCTAACGGGTGGGCCGGGCCGGGCCGGTTACATTTTTTTCTTAACCGGACAGGTTGCGGTTACGGGTTCTTACCGGTTAATTGTTAACAGGTTTAACGGGTTGGGGCTTATCCGGATAAAAATAAACCGGTGCGGGTAGGGGTACTGTCGGGCCGTGCCGGGTTTCAGTCTTTTTAATTTTTTTTTTCAAGTTTTTGTACATGTATTATAATTTATATA
>ML436185.1:0-13508 GCA_005239525.1 Nicotiana knightiana | reverse complement strand
TTTTCGTGATTCCCACATCGGCAATATGTTATAGCAAGCCATCTATGAAGATCTATATAAAGTCATATGCTCGTATTTGTTGAGCAACAATTCGCAGTATTTGCAAGCCATTTGAGTCTAGTTTTGTGGACTCGAAAGCATTGACGCGAAGGTAATTTTGTTCTTATACTTTTCTTCCTTTATTATACTTTTTGGCTTTTTGTAAGTCAAATAAGAAGGATGTATCCTTGTTTAAGGAGATGATCCATGCATGAAGAAGAAAATCTTAGGGTGTGAGAGGATGAGTACTCATCCCCACCCAAATATTAGAGAGATTACTCTCAAGGTGGCCCGAATATCAGATAGATTACTCTCAAGGTTGCTCGAATATCGGAGAGATTACTCTCAAGGTGGACCTATTATCGGATAGATTACTCTCAAGGTGACCCGACTATCGGAGAGATTACACTTAATGTGGTTCGACTATCACAGAGATTACTCTCAATACGACCCGACTATCGGAGAGATTACTCTCAATGTGGCCCGACTACCGGAGATATTACTCTCAAGGATGACCCGGCTATCGGAGAGATTACTCTCAAGGTGGCCCGACTATCAGAGAGATTACTCTCAATGTGGCGTGGCTATCAGAGAGAGATTACTCTCAAGATGACCCGACTATCGGAGAGATTACTCTCAAGGTGGCCCGACTATCAGAGAGATTACTCTCAATGTGGCCCGAATATCGGAGGCCATTTCATCCATTTAGACCTTTGTACCCTTTAATATTCTTGATTTCGACTTTGATGACTTTTATTTCTCTGCATCCCGAATAGATGGCAAATTTCAGAGACTATACCTCACCTTTCTCCAAACTTAGATATCTCGTAATCGAGACTAAAGATGGCATAGAACAAACCAAGCTTTTGGTTCACACCCCACAAGTTGTTCGGTATGCAGTCCCATGGCCTTCTTTGAAGAACTCGCTTCATGTAGAAAATTGGACCTTGCAGCACAAGTCTACTTCTATCCATTGTCCAAGATGTGGTCTCTCCAAGCACCAATCCATCACCACGTAAACATTGCTAGCACCCTTCCAAACTTATGGCATAATTTAAGGAGAAGTACATTGGGGGAAAACAACGACAATCGAGGGCAAGTATCGTCATATTCCAGGATATTGGAAATGTGTTGAGGATGTACTTGGTGGAAGCCAACAAACCTTGAGTACATCAAGGATTTATGATGTTGTCTATGCCTCATTTTTCACTTATGATCGAAACTCGAACATCTTGCAAGCATTTTTTGAGGCTTGGTGCCCCAAGATGAACACGTTTCTTATATCGAGGAACTATTTATCTCTCTTTGGGACGTACATATCCCTGGAGGTCTGCCCATTGCAGATTTTCTGTATGAAGAAGTAGTACCTAAGACAAGATAACTCATCGGTATGGACGAAAAACATATGAGATTTATTCCTCATTCTTGCGAGTATTTATTTGATGTGTTCCATCACCTTAAGAAAGGTACGAGTGTTAACCAAAAGGTCTCCTTGATCAAGTGGACAAAACTTTGGTACAATAAAGCTTTAATATATAAACTTGCCCCACTGTGAAAGAAAAAGAAATATGTGCGCCTAAAGTTGACACATAATCCTAACGGATTTATTCCCGAGACAACTAGGTGGTCTAGTGATCAAGAAGCTATATTCTCCAAGATTAGGGTGAGGTCTGACGAGAAAGATGAAACATATATAGTAGCCTTCTTATAAATTTGGCTATGTGCTTTTGTGTTTCCCTATAAGGCAGAGAACATCATTCGTCCTAAGATTTTTAAGATGGCAAGCATGATGGCAAGCGGGTGAAGGACTAGCCTTGTTGTCCCAGTTTTGGCGATATTTATCATGGTTTGAATAAGATTTGGTGTTCTTCCCAACCTGATCAGGACAAAGTTTATTTTCCCAACGGCTGGCTTGCACATTACCTCAAAAACCATTATCCACTTGCTAAGGGTCCGTCTGTCCCTTTGATGATGGCATACTCAGGAGAGGGAGTCGCGAGGTACTTTGACGAGAAAGATGCAAGAAAATGCATCCACAATGGAGAGGATATAGTTTGTACACCAATAATGTTAACCACTTCTCATCCTTGTTATTATGTGGATAACGAGGCCCCTCAAGAGTTGGAGTCAAATTACTTCATGAGTTTTAATTACCTCCCTGTGAGGTATGATAACTCATTCATCATCGAGCCATATAGCCCGCATCGGTTTGGTAGTCAATTTGGGTTTTACTAGAACGTCCCCGGGTTTTTGGAGAATGATATCTGTAGTGACTCCCTGGATGAAGGACTCATATTTTGGAGGATTTGCACCCTGTATCGGTCTATGTCACGTGCGGCTTTTCCCCCAACGGGAGATCCTGGAGAGAAGCCTATCTCCACCAATTATATGTTTTGGTGGGAGAAAGCGCATGGGAAGTTTCTCAAGGATAATTTACAAGCTCTGGTAGACAATGTTGGGTTAAAACCTACTACTCCTTTAGGAGATGAAGATCAAGGTGTTGGAAAAACGCTCTCAAAAGTCAAAGAACCACATACTCCAATCCTAAAGTAGTTACACAACATAAGAAAAGGAAGCTTAAATCCTCAAAGGCAACTTTGAAAGAGGCGGTGTGCACTTCAACGGATATAAAGAAACACCCTCCAATTCTTCTATTTAACATGCAAGTTCCTCAAAATACAAGCCAGAGTACCAATGAAGATCAAAATTAAAAGAAAACACGCAAGCCAGAGTACCAATGAAGATCAAAATTAAAAGAAAACACGCATAATTTTCAGCTTTACGCGCTTGTAACAAAAGCTGCATATCTTATCGTGGGAGAGTCCTAATAACAAACCATTTGATTTCTCGAAAATTAGACTTCAATATCTAAAATATATCCAAAACATAGAATCAAACACCTTCATAATCGCCCCAGATAATATTTTGAAACCAACTTTAGATTCCGCCATGTTAAAATTTTCAGATTTGCACAGTCTCACCGAAAAAATCATATCTTGGTATAGAATCACGAACCATTTAATTTTTTGGAAACTTAACTTACAATAGAATGTCCAAAATGTAAAATTTAATTCCTTAAGAATAGTTTCATATAATAGTTAGAAATCAATATTAAATTCTGACGCGACGACGATTTCAGATTTGCGCGACTTCACCAAAACTTTTGTATCTTGATGATCATGAACTGTTTGATCTATTGGAAACTGAACTTACTAATCTATAACATATACAAAATAAAAAATTTAATACCTTAAGGATAGTTCAGATAATATTTTGAAGTCAATATTAAATTCTAACGCACTGATGATTTAAGATTTACGCGACTTCACCAAACCTTTTGTATCTTGACGTAGGAATGTCGAAATCACGAACCATTTTATTTCTTGAAAACTAAAATTCAAAATCTAAAACATATCCAAAATATAAAATTTAATACCTTAAGGATAGTTTCAGATGATAGTTCGAAGTCGACTTTGGTTTCTGATATGCCGAGAGTTCCAAATTAGCGCGACTTCACCAGAATTTTTATATCTTGGTGTGGAAGCCTCGAGATCGCAAGACATTTTTAATTGTAAGAAATTGAAATTCATTAGTTTCATTCTCACCAAATATCTTGGGTTTCAAGTCTCACTGAATTTGAAACGTCGTGAAGGCACACCAAAAAAAAACTTAAAGGTTTGGCGAACATGAAGGCATAGCGAATCCTCAAACTTCAATGCAAATTGACAGCCTCCTAAAAGATATTAATCATTTCATTGAAGACACCAATTTACCATAGCGATTTGCCCCCTTTAAGTCAAATGAGATCCAAAGTTTAACAGGAGAATGATGTCTCTGCTCGATTTTCAAGTGCTGATTGAATGGATTACATTTTATCGTACTTCATTCGGACAATGATTGAGGGATTATGCATCTTTTGAACTTATGCGACTGAACTCAGAATGAAACTGTAAGCTGCCTACGTACCTCAGTGAAGAGGATCAAGTCATATTGTAGTTTAGAATGGGTGATTTTATTTTTATTACTATTATTATTATTTATTGTTTTTTTTTGTTTTTTTTTGTCGTAACTTTTGCCTAGGCCGCCTCTTTCGAGGTTTTCAACCTAGCAGACTTTTTTTTTGGATGGTACACAGTTTAGGCTCATGCGGGCCAATAGTGTATCAACATGCAGTTTAGGCTTTAGGCTCATGCGTCAAGGAGCGTTTCAACTTCATGGATAATACTTCTTCAAAAAGTTTCCATTGATATGGTCGATTCTCATGCCATCTGCATCAACCAGCTTGTAAGCTCCACTCAAGCTTTTTGTACGACATATGGCCCATCCCATTTTGAAATGAACTTCTCTATAGGTTTATGCGAAGTAATAACGGGTCTTCATATAGAAAGGACTTGATCTCCTAATTGAAAGGATCTCGGGCGAACTCTTTTATTGAAGGCGCGAGACAATCGAGCTTGATAACATTCAAGACTCTGTTGAGCTTCCAACCTCTTCTCATCAAGAGCCTCAAACTCTACTAATCTAAGTCGAGCATTTTCTTAATCAGTGATCCCATCTTGAATAGCTAATCAAAATGAAGGTATTCGACGCTCAAGTGGCAAGACGGATTCAACTCCATACGAGTGAATAAGGGGTCGCTTGGTTGGCGTACAGTGAGTTGTCCTATATGCCCACATAGCTTCTTCCATACGGTCATGCCAATACCCTTTATATTTGGAGACGACTTTCTTTAACAAGTTGCATAGAGTTTTGTTGAATGCCTCGGCTAGACCATTGGCGGCAACATTGTACATAGAAGAGTTGTGTTGCTTGAAGCCAAAGAGTTCACAAATCTTTTTCATTAACCTATTGTCAAACGGCTTGCCATTATCTGTTATTATGTAACGAGGAATGCCAAAGCAAAAGATAATGTTCATTCGGATGAAACTTGCAACATTTTCCTTCTTTACTTTCTTAAGAGCAACAACTTCAGCCCATTTTGAGAAGTAGTCAGTTGCATCCAAGATGTATAGGTTCCCACCAGAGGACTTTGGCAATGGTCCAAAAACATCCAATTCCCAAGTGTCAAATGGCTAGGATGCAACAGTTAGGTGCAACACTTCAAGAGGTTGATGAATAAAATTCACATGGAATTGACAAGCCTTGCATCTTCGAGCGTAGTCCAAGCAATCTTTTACCATTGTTGGCCAATAATATCCCATCCTTTTTATATAGAAGTGGAGCTTTGGTCCAGACCGGTGTGACCCACATACCCCAGAATGTGCCTCTTGCAAAGCTTGGACTGCTTCTTCTTCCCCTAAGCATCGCAAGAGTACTCCCTCGAATGACCTTCTGTATAGAGCATCTTTATAGTAAAGAAAGTGAGGTGCACGTGATGGATTTCAGTCTTTCTCCTCGGATATTCTGGAAGTATCCCAAAGCTTAAGTAGTCGATAATGGGTTGTCTCCATTCTTATTTGTCACCTTCAAAAATAGCTGCAAGATGCTTTAGTTCATTTTCTTCACCTTCAGCCTCATTTGGCGGTGGTACTGTCCATTTTTGGCAGATAGTAACTTATGCTTGATCAGGCAGGGTTAACGATGAAGTTAGGTCAGTAAAGCATCAACCTTTTTAATTTCTTTCCTTGGCACATTTTGAATAGTCACGTCGCCGACCCACCTCATTAATTTCTTAGCATAATTATGATAAGGGTGTAGTTCATATTTTCTGACCTCGTAACTACCTAAAAGTTGCTTGACCACTAACCGGGACTCACCCAAGACTTGCAATCGCAATTTCTTCATATTGACAGCCATTTCAAGCCCAAGTATTAATGCTTGATACTCAGCAACATTGTTGGAACAAAGTCGTGTCAAAGTGAAGGAGTAGGGAAGAACTTCCCCTTGAGAGGTGACAAATACTACGCCGGCACCAGCTCCTCCATGATGTGCAGCACCATCAAAGTACGCATCTTCCATGGAGGTTGTACTTCAACAACAATTGCGTCTTCGTCAGGTAGTTCATTAGTCAGTTCCCAATCGTCAGGTATCGGGTGATCCGCGAAGAAGTTTTCCAATACTTGTCGTTTACAGCCTTTTGAGGAATGTACACAATCTCGAATTGTTGAAATTGGAAGTACCATCTTTCTAGTCAACCGCTAAGGATTGGTTTTGACATTACAAACTTGATGGGATTTGCCCTAGAAACAAGGCGAACTACATGAGCTTGAAAGCAGTGCTTCGACTTTTGAATTGAGAAGACTAGGTCCAAACATAACTTTTCGATTGGCGAATAATTCAGCTCAATTGGTGTCATCATCCTGCTCAAGTAGTAAAGAGATTTTTCTTTCCCCTCACTATTTTCTTGGGCCAACAATTCTCTACAGACCTTTCTTGTGCCGCAATGTATAGTATCAATGGTTTTCCAAATATATGGGCTGCTAAAACTAGAGGCTTCATCATATAGGATTTAATGCTCGCAAAGGCATTGCTACGCGCTTGGTCCCACTTGAAAGGGACACCTTTCTTCATAAGACGACTGAATGGTTGGCATATCCCAGATAGATTTGTTTAACCAAATAATTAGACTCTTTGACTAAAGCTTAGTTTTAAGATGAATACGGGTTACTGATAATCAAGGTAATGAAGAAAAATGAATAATAGACAATATTGCANGACTCTTGCTATGGTTACTCATTAATGACTAATTATGACATTAATGAGGCGTTACAAAAGATAACGATAATTGGGGTTCGGTTACATAACGTTCCAGTAATCAATTGTGGGTCCTTGAATCAGTCTGTAGCTTTGTCTAGATTCATTCTGACCGTGCCTCTCTCCCGTTTTGGTCAAGTTGAGTTTCCCGTGGCTGATAAGTTCGTGGGTTTACTGAACCGTGCCTCTTTGTACCATATCTCTTCAAAGAATCACATCCAGTTGTTGCGTTTTCCTGTGTCCACGTGACTGGCTGAGTTGTCAAAAGCTGGCTTACGTGTGAAAATTTTTTTTACCAATACAGATAGTCCCCCCATTTACCATGTATTTAACGATTAATATTTGGTAAGTGGATATTCATTTATGGCGGGAATATTTTGCCGCCGCTTTTCCTTGAATCATTGTATCCTTCTCTGCACCATAGGAGTCGTTTGTCACTTTCATTTAATGCTCATACAACGTGTCCGATTGGTTCTACATCTACTCGGCACCTTTTAGGGCTTTTTGCGGTTGTGCTAGTCCCAAAGTGACATCTTCAATTATGGCTTTTCATCATTATTTTCCTTTTTCTTCATGTTTGACGGTCGTCTTCAAATATAAATACATGTTTTCTTTTCTTTGCTTCCACGGAACACTTTTCTAACTTTGTCTTTAGTAAAGAACTTTCTTCTTTGCCTTTGTAAACATGTCTTCTTCAAACCAACCTCAAAGAGTAATAGATATTGAAAGTTTAGCGCCATCTTCTAGGAGCCGGAGGGGTGGTAGACTTAGAAGTCTAGGATCCACTCCTTTGAGGGGCTCCTCTTCTTCTCAGATAGTTCCTCCTCCTTCCACTAGATCTCTAGCTTCTCCGAGATTTAGGGTTTCTCGGTCTTTGTCTAAAGGTAGAGGCGAACGCCTTCGTGAACCTGGAGTCGATGAAATTGTCCCTGCTGAGTTTGTTTTTGCTAGGGATAGTCAAGTTCTTGTAGATCAATCTTCTTCTCTTGATAGTGTCGAAAGATATCCAACCCTTATAACTGAGGGTCAGATTTCCCTTGTTCGGAGGGAGTGCTTTTGAAAGTCTGACTTTCCTGTCTATATTCCGAATAGTAATCAAAGAATAACGTCTTACAAGACGGGATATTCTTTTGTTTATACGTATCCTTTCACTTTAGGGTTTAGACCCCCCATTGACCCAGTTATAATTGAGTTTTGCCGTTTTTCAATATCTGCTTAGGACAAGTTGGCCCGCTTGTGTGGCGAGTTGTCGCATGTCTTAGGAGTTTGGCTTCTTTAGCCTCGGTTCCTTTTACCTTCAACCATCTTATTCACCTCTACTCTCCTACCTTATTTCGTGAAGGGGTTTTTACTCTGACTGCTAGAAGCAAAAGAGTGCTGGTAACCCCTGGAGATGATAAGGATAGGGGTTGGTACCTCCGGTATGTTGCTGTACCCACTGTTGGTTTAGTGGGTGAAGAAAATCTTCCCTTCCCTGAGAAGTGGAATCGCGCACGTGAGTATGCTTTAGCTCACATTTACTTTTTCTTATTTTGACTTGAGATGTTTTATTTAACACCGTATCTGGGTTTTTTTTCTCTCAGCAATCATGAATACTGTTGAGAATGTCTCCGGTATTCGTGATTGGGTAGAAAATTGTTATCTGTTGCTCCTTCAGAAGATAGATCTTGGAAGTACCTCGCTGGGAGGTATGGTTGGCAAGTAAAGACACACAATAAGTGAAGCTTTTTTTCTTGCTTTTTTCCTTACTCGCATCTTTTTTTTTTGTTTAACTTTTTTCCTTTTTAATAGGGTTTTCTGCTCGTGGGGTGTCTGCTTCATCTATCCCAGGGATGTCCTTGGCTCAGTCCCAGTAAATTATTGTTGTTTCATCTTCCTCGAAGAGGAAGATTAGTGAGTCTCATTCCGTAGAAGAGGAAGAAGAGGGTGCTTTAGTGCACAGGCCACGGAGAAGGCGAATGGTTTTAGATGATGAGCTTACAGCCTCAACCTTGACTTCCGTGTATGTGATTGAGCCCATTGTCCTTATTGAAGTTTCACACTCCCCTATTCATGAGGGTGTTGATCTTGCTCCTGACAACGTCCCTTTGGTTGCTGTCTTTCCTGCTTCTTGAGAGAAGTTGTTTGTCTGTTCCTTTGGCTATTTCAACTTCTGATGTTTCTTTGCCTGTAACTTCTTCAACTTTTCAACTCTCGGTGCCTGCTGCTTTTCCCGTGGCTTCTCCAGCTCCTCAACCTTCCGTGCCTGTTGATGTTCCATCTCTGCCTGCTTCCATGCCTTCCGTTAGGGAAGTAGGGTCTTCCAGCAGAGAGATGCGGCAGGTGGTAATAGAGGTTCCAGCTGAGGGGAACCTTTTCAAGAAAACGGGTGAGCCCGAAGTGTGGCTCAAGCCTTTGATAGGTCCCTCTGAGAAAGCAAAGCTAGCCAGCCACGGTGCTCTTACATGAGCCAATGAGGTCGTTTACACTTCTTTGAAGGTATGGTGCAAGTTATCCTCTTTCACTCTCGTATATGAGATTTACCATATTTGACTGGTTTATTTCTTGTAGATTAACCTTATAGGCATGGAGCTTATGAAGAGGATTTCAAACACGGACCAAGAGACAAAAGAGTTGCAGGCCGATGTTGATAATTGGAGAGCACAGTATGATAGCCTAAGGATTGACATGGATGCTTTAGAAGAGGAAATGAGTACCTTGAAGCGGCAGATGAGACTCATGGAAGCAGAACTAGCAGTGGAGAGGGCTTCTTATAGTCAAGCTGATAAAGATAAGAGTGTTCTGGAGTCTTTGTTCGCGGAGCAGCTGTCCCGTGCCTCAGAGGAGATTAGAGACCTGAAGAACTTGTTGGGGCAGAAGGAGGAATACTCAGGTGAGCTCGTGCAATCACTCACTCGTACTCAAGAAGATCTTCTTAGGGCTTTAGACAAAGCTCAAACTTTAGAGGAGTTGATTGTTCCACTAAGGCCCGCCCATGAAACTGCGAGGCGAAGAAGGACGGGTTGAGAGCTGAGCTTCAAGTGTGGGCAAAGGATTATGAAGATTTGGAAGAGGTGGGTGATGTCGATGTGAGCTGGGAGTATATGAATTCTCGCCTTGACACATTGATGGAAATGATTCAAGAGGATTTTGACCTTAGTGCTGAAATAACCAAAACTAAGGAAGCCATGGAGAAGGCTCAACAAGGTCATAACCTCTCTTCACCTGATGGTGAGATTCCAGCCGCTCATGTCTCTTCATCCCAAGTTGCCCCCGCTCCTTCTGCCACTAAAGTCAACCCTTCTCTTGAAAAGATTTAGTTGGTTTATCCCTTTTTTTCTTTTTCTTTGTATCAATTGGTGGTTACCCCCAGTCCCATCGGGCGTAAATTTTGATTTCCTTTAAGTCCCCAAATGACAACTTAGGAGCACCACAATGTGTATAAAATTTTTATATGGCTAAGTATAGGTTAATACTGAGTTTTAGCCGTTTTAATATATAAATGTTAGTTCGACTTTTTTTGAGTTTCTGTTTCACTCTTTAGGTCTTTTGCATGCTTCATTTTTCTAGGTTTTAGTTTTACCTTCGAGTTTTGCATGTGGAATGCTTTAGACTACCTGTACCTTTTTTATAATAGGCACGGTGTCGTATTAAATGTGCGCCTTTTTGTAATAGGCATAATTTATGGAAGAGGGCCCTTTAAACTGACATGAAGAAGACGTCTCAACTTCATGATAATGCAATAGAGTGATAGGAATTTTACACATGTTTAAGAATGTTTCCAAGGAAAGTTTTTTTTTTGAACTTCCATGACATTTTACATGTGTTTGATTATCGTCTAAAACTCATGTTGCAACTGTTTTTGTTTAAAATATTTGATATACTCTTGTATTTCGTAACTATTTTTCATAGGTAACAGTTTTTCGATATTAATACAAGGAAACAACTGTTTTTTACTAGTAACAGTTTTTATAAAGATTGGGGTTTTTACCCGCAACTGTTTTGGAAACAGTTTTCTAATAAGTACGAGGGAAATGTTTTCTTATTCGTAACTGTTTTTATTTGATAACAGTTTCTTGAACAAATACAAGGATT
Source organism: Nicotiana knightiana (assembly GCA_005239525.1). NCBI lineage: Eukaryota > Viridiplantae > Streptophyta > Magnoliopsida > Solanales > Solanaceae > Nicotiana > Nicotiana knightiana. The sequence goes on along the minus strand of ML436185.1, from coordinate 2,702 downwards.
TAGATCTTTCATCCATAATTGTTTTATTCGAGAACAGTTTTTTGAATGAGTACATTGATGATGATATTTTACCCCTAACTATTTTTGTTACAACGGCTTTGAATAAGTATAAAGATGTATATTTCTTTCTCGTGACTAATATTTTGCCTTTCAACCTGAATATGTTCGAAGGTTTTTGCTTTTTGCATTAGGCTTTGTATTTGGATGGCTCTTTTGATTTCTTTCGATTCTGCTCGTGTCACTTGTCTTGTTGGGTAGATGGGTCTTCAGGCTTGAGCTTTTGACTTTCTGATAGTCTTCTTTGCTTCGTCTTAGCCTTCCATACTGTATAGTCCCCCAAGTGTTTGAGCTTTGAAGAATGAAATCTCGAGCACTTGATTATTCCTTCCTTGTGGTCCTTTTCCTGAAAAGGAAAAACTTTCCGGACTCGAAGGTATATAGTTTTTTAGATGATGGCTGCTTAACCCTTTTAAAACATCCATCGGAAAGTGTAACCCTAGACCAGGAATTGTATTATTTCCTCGCGTCTTTGCAGGTCTAATATCATCATCTGGTGATAGGTTAGCTTTGTGCCTATCATCTAAAAAAGTTAGTAAAATTTTTAAATGTTCAAAATAAAATCGAACGTATGATACCTGACGGTAGGAATTGTTTTCTTTTAGAAGTAATACTTCTTTATATGGATGGCGTTCCAGCTTGTTGGTAGAACTCTATCGTCCATAGCTTCCAACTCATAGGTTCCTTTCCCAGCTATGCCTCGGATTTTGTAAGGTCCTTCCCAGTTTGGATTTAGCTTTCATGCACCTGCTTCTTTCGTTGATTGAAAGACTTTTTTTAGGACGAAGTACCCAATCTTAAAGTATCTGAGATGAGCTTTACTGTTGTAATAACGCTCTATGATTTGCTTTTGAGCTGTCATCTGTATCAATGCTGCTTCTCTCCGTGGTTCGAGCAGGTCCAGGTTGGTCCTTAATTCGTCATCATTTTCACCTTCCATGGTTGTTGAGAACCTTATGCTTGGTTCGCCAATCTCCACAGGTATTAAGGCTTCTGATCCATAAACAAGTGCGAACGGAGTTTCTCCCGTGGCTATCTTTGAAATTGTTATGTATGCCCATGGTACCGCTGGTAACTCATCAGGCCAATTTCCTTTGTCTTTATCCAGCCGCTTATTTAGATTGTTGATGATGACCTTACCCGTTGACTCATCTTGACCATTAGCCACGGGGTGGTACGGCGTTGAAATGATCCGCTTGATTTGCCAACTTTGGAAGAATTCTGTGATTTGCGAGCCTATGAATTGTGGGCCATTATCACACACGATTTCCTTTGGTATTCCAAAGCGGCATATTATGTTTCGCCATAAGAAGCTTTTAACTTCCTTTTCTCGCACTTGTTTGAACGCTTCTGCCTCTACCCATTTTGTAAAATAGTCGGTTAGCATGAGTAAAAACCGTACCTGTCCTTTAGCTGTGGGAAGAGGTCCCACTATGTCCATACCCCATTTCATGAAAGGCCATGGGGATATTATTGGATGTAATAATTCCGCTGGTCGATGCATGTTATTGGCAAACCTTTGGCATCTGTCACATTTGGATACGAAGTTCTCGGCTTCTTCTTCCATCTTAGGCCAATAGTATCCAGCTCTGATTAGTGTTTTCACTAAGGATCTCGCCCCTGAGTGATTTCCACAGTGTCCTTCGTGGACTTCTTTCATCACAAATTCCGTTTGGTTAGGTCCGAGGCATTTAGCTAGGGGTCCTCCGAACATCTTGCGATAAAGTGAGTTGCGAATAAGGCAGTACCGTGCAGCTTTGTGGCGAAGTGCTTGAGCTGCTTTCCTGTCTTCAGGTACGGTGCCATTCTGCAAAAATTTAAGAATTTCGTTTCTCCAGTCCCAGGTTAGGTTGTTGAAAGTTCCTACATTCCTGTCCTGGTCTATTATTGAATGAAATAGTTGAACGACAATTGTATTGTCTTTGTTCGTTACTTCCGTGACTGCTGCGAGGTTAGCTAATGCATCTGCTTCTGCATTTTCCTCTCTAGGTATTTGCATTACCTTCCATGTTTTGAATTGTCTCACGAGCTCTCGTGCTTTTTCAAGATACTATTGCTCTAGTCTCTCGAGCGATGTAAGTCCCCTGTATATGATTTACTACCAGTTGGGAGCCGCTGCTGATCACAATTTGCTTGATTGAGAGCTCTCGTGCCAGTTCAAGCCCTGCAATAACAGCTTCGTACTCTACTTCATTGTTAGTGATAGGATAACACTTTATAGCTTGACGTGTCTTTTCACTCATGGGTGATATCAACTATGCCTAAGTCGACGCCTTTTATATTTGAAGNTAATGTGTAGGTGAATTGGAAACGGAAGTCGAGCTAAATGAGAGAATAAACGTCAAAAAATACGCTCAAGAGTCGAAAAGGAGCGACCCGGGACAAGCCAGGCGTTAGCCAGGCGTTTGGCTCTTAAGGCCAGGAGTACCTGGCGTTAGCCAGGCGTTGCCCTTCAAACAAGTTTTTGACTCTTCAAACAAGTTTTTGGCGTCGTTGCCGGGGACTTGAATATAGACTACTTTCTACTTACTCGCTTTAATTGTTAATTTATTGAGTCTAACGTCACGTGATTTTTGCTCTAGTCTCAGGAACTTCGATTGAATGCGCAGGGTCAGAAGCCAAGACAGACTTGACGGCTTTGACCC
>ML436183.1:0-17778 GCA_005239525.1 Nicotiana knightiana | reverse complement strand
AGCATCATGACAGGGGGAATTCAACATATGCAACCTGACCCTGATCCTGCTTCACAACAACAAAACACCTTGGAAACATCTAGGAATGAATAGCTGGTACTTAAACCACACAGATATCAGAGTTCTCACCCTCTTGAGAACATCATAACAGATTTGGCATCCGGAATAAAAACAAAAACATCCTTGAAAAATCTGTGTGCGTTTGATGCCTTTCTATCCATGATCGAACCAAAGAACATTGGGAAGCCCTACAAGATGCTGATTGGGTAAATGCTATGCAAGAAGAGCTGAATCAGTTTGAAAGAAGTCAAGTATGGCACTTGGTACCCAGGCCACTAGATAGATCAGTGATTGGCACCAAGTGGGTCTTCAGGAACAAGCTCGATGAGCATGGAACTGTTACAAGTAATAAGGCAAGATTTGTTGTTCAAGGGTATAGTCAAGAAGAAGGAATTGACTATGATGAGACCTTTGCCCCTGTGGAAATATTGGAGGCAATCAGACTTCTTATAGCATTTGCTGCACACATGGAATTCACTCTTCATCAGGTGGATGTTAAGAGTGCCTTTCTCAATGGCTATCTGAAGGAATATGTATTTGTCAAGAAGCCTCCAGGTTTTGAAAGCAAGGAGTCACCTGACCACGTATACAAACTCGACAAGGCTCTATATGGTCTCAAACAGTCACCAAGAGCATGGTACGAACGATTATCAAAATTCCTGCTAGAACATGGGTACAAATGAGACAAGATTGATAGTACCTTGTTCTTAAGGTAAAAGGGTGAGGATCTCTAAAATGGAGGAGCAGCCTGCTCCAGGTGTGGCTGAGACACCAAAACCCACAAAGGCTAAGGCTTCTTCAAAGAAGTCAGCTAGAATGTCCGTCACACCAACAAGATCTGTTAAGAGGACCAGGGCCAAGCCAAAGAAAGTGAAAATTGTTGAGGATGATGATGCAGACTGGAGTGGAGAGGAGGAGAAGGAAATAGGAGAGGTGACTGACAGAGTTACCGTGTTTGGAAAAAGAACAATACTGAAGGGTAAGCTGGTGAAGGATTTAGAGGAACCTGGAATGCAATATCTGATGGAAACTCTGGAGGTGCAGGGCTGGAAGGACCTGGTCCTTTGCATGGAAGGCAGGCTGGCAAGAGCTGAGTTGGTAGAATTCATGAGGAATGCCATTGTTAAGGAAGGGAGGGTCACCTCCATGGTCAAAGGAATTGAAGTTTCCTTTGATGTTAAAGAACTGGGTGTTATTCTGAACATACCAGTTGAGGGCTATGAGGACTACACAAGGCAGAGATGGCCTTGTCTAGATGGGATGGCCTCAGCAATCAACATCACCAGGTTCTTCAGTGATAGTGAGAAGGAGATTGAACCCAGGCCGGTTTACAAGAGTAAAATGAAGCCAGAGCACAAGCTACTCTTTGAGTTCGTCATCAAGATCCTACTTCCTAGACAAGAAAGAAGGCACATGGAAAATTATATGGATCTTACCTTGATGGAATGCTTGTACAGGGGAAAGCAAATAAATTGGTCGACTTTCATCATCCTGCTCTTTGACAGAGTGGTGAATGGAACCAAAGCACAAGCAATTCCATATGGCTTCATTCTGATAGCAGTGCTTGCACATTTTGGGGTTCCAGTAAAGAAGGCTGAGATGGCCACTGCCAAAGACTATTTTGGGAAGGCAACTTTGCTTACATGTGACTACAATGTCAATGTTCATGTGGATGAACTTGGTTCATCTAGGAAGCAACCAGTCAACAGCAAAGTTAGAACTCTGGTGAAGGAAAACGAGATTAAGGATATGGAGATCCTTCATATGAAGTCTCGTGTGATTGAGGTTGAAGCTGAGCGGGATGCTCTTAGGGTTGAATTAGCAAAGGAGAAAGAAAAGAACAAGGGTGTTCTTCAACAGATGCTTTCTCTCCTACAATCCAAGACCACAACCTCCTCTGCACTTTCCCATCCTTAGGCTTTCCAGAGCTTCCAAAACCCCTCTTTAGACCAGTTATTAAGTTTCAGTTATTTTTACTCTGTTTTTTGCTCATGGTTGGTTTGTTTTTATTTTTCTGTATGGTGTTGATAATCGTTACTAATCGATGAATGTTGTTTCTAGTTATTGTCTTGTCTCAATTTATTAGTTAGCTAACATTTATTGGCTTCTTGTGTTGATTAATCACTCTTTGCACATGCAGTTGCCTCAATGGCCATGAGTAATAATTAATAAATCTGGTAAGTGTATCATTTTGTAAACTTTTCGATGATGCCAAAAGGGGGAAGATGTGTGCTGAACTTTTTCAAAACGTTTTTTTTCAAAGTGATATTTATAACCTAATGAACCTGGATTCTCTATGATTAATGCTTAAGACCATAAAAAGTGGTTGAAGTGTATACAGGATTAAGCACGGTGTTTGTCATCATCAAAAAAGGGGAATTTGTTTAGCACGTTTTGACTATGCACATGTCACTGCATAGTTTTGAGGATTGACAAATGGCTGACCAGTTGAACCAGGTCCATCAGAGCACACATCTTGAACTGAATAGCTGGCACATGAACCGTATATGCATAGGAGATGTTTGTGAATGTGAAATATCAATGAACCAAGAGATTATCTCTTAATGCGAAAAGGTTGCAAACTGATTTGTTGATTGAAGTCGAATTCAGCAAGGAAAGGAACAAAATAAAGGAAGTTGAGTTTGGTACAAATTATGTTCACCCAAGTAGAGTTGGACTAGAATTGGACGACAAGCTCAACAACTGAATCTATAAATACTTGAGGTATTTCTGCTGAAATTCTACACGCACAAAAGCTGAAGTGAATCAAAATCTGAAAGCAAAGTTCCCAGAGTTATTTTGCTAGCAGAATCATTGTGCGATCCAAAGGCTACAGTTCAACTAGAAGAACCATTTCCATCTGATTGATTATTGAGTCTAGTTGATTGTAGTAGGAGTTTTAATATTTTATCTTTTAGCTTTCATAGAAGCAATTGTAATAGGTACCTATTGTTCAAGTTAGAGCTAACTTGAGGTGTGTAGAAATTAGCTAGGGGCTAGTTACTACAAAGGGATTAGAGTTAGTCTTAGGATTACAAAAGAGTTTATTTTGTAAGTCCGTTTGGCTCAGAGTTTTAGTGAAGAGTTTGAGCAAATCCTACTGAGGAGTAGGTCGTGGTTTTTTCACCTTTTGAGCCAGGTGTTTTTCACGTAAAAATCTCTGTGTTTTTACTTTACTTCTTTTTATTATTCTGCAACAGTAGTAGTTGGAACACCAAGAAGAACCAAGTTCTTCTATTGAGACAACACTAGAAAATTGGGTACCACACAAAGTAACCTATCTTATTGTGTGGTATTGACGTCTAAAACATCAATTTAATAGAATCCTATAGGCATGACTTCTATGAGTGTGATGATTATTATCCTATAGGTAGAATTTCTAAGCTCGAACTGGTTTTAATTCTACAGACATGATTTATTGAACTGACTTTATCCTATAGGCATGATATCTATTATTGAACTAATTTTAATCCTATAGGCATGATATCTATTATCTGAATTGGTTTAAACCTATAGGTATGATACCTATTGAATTGATTTGACCCTATAGGCATGATATCTATTGAGCAGTACATGGGCAGAAATTGTACACATTGCCAGAAAATAATTAAACAAGATATTAGTCCTATAGGTATGATTTACTAACCCATATTTGTTGGACATATTGATACATCCTATATGCAAGATTTCTAACGAAGTTGTAATATTAATCCTATAGGCAAGATTTCTAAAATATAGAACTCATACGATTTTAGCAAAAGATGATGTAAAACAGGATTAACAACACAAGTGAAACCATATAGGCAGGATTTCTACCCGAATTAGCAGAAGAAAATAAGAAACCCTCCCAGTTTTACTAAATACCCCAGAATCTGTTTATTACAAAGTTATTACAGACTAGATTAGCAAATGAATTACATAACAATAATGAAATAAACTATAGGGAGCCTTCATCAGGCCTAAGCACACCTAGGTAACCCAAGCCTTCATACCATATCAACTTCGAGGCTCATTTCACAAGTACAGACAGTCAACGGTGAGTGACTCACCCATAGCACATGTAGAACCAGGTTTTCAGTGTGTCAAAGTTCCCAAAGGCCTCAAGGGCCCATGACAATACTCACACCAGAACCAATACTCAAAAAAATAATTCAAAGTAGATTAGGAACCAGCCCCCAATGTGTCAAAGTTCACAGGAGTCTCATATGGACCCCGAGCAGTGCTCACACTAGGGTGGTTGAGGATAGAACCTAAGGGACTAAGAGTGGGAGTTTTAAGAAAAGTAACAGCACATAAAAAGAGGCATGGGAAGATTTAAAACAGTATTGATTTCTCAGAAGAAGGCCACCATAACAGAGTTTTAGAACACAGAACATGTAGGCATAATTGCATTAAGAAAACAAGCAAGGTTTGCAAAGTTGTTCATGCTCAAGCATACAGTTTAAATAAGTTGAAGTCTGGAAAAGTCTAGTTAAGCTAGGTGTTCATGCTAGTATTTAGGACAACCTTATTAAACCATAGAGAACCAAACAATCAGAACACCTGCATGAATCCAAATGAGTACAAGACATATTAGAAAGCAAGTTATCAAAACATATAAACGACAGAACATGAAGCTTAGTAATAACACAAGTTTCAAAGATTTAAGACTAATTGACTACTTAACCTTCTAACATTATCCTAAAGATACTCAAATTCAGAACAGGTTCAGAACAACACATAGGAGACAGATTAAGCATATTTTCTTAAGAGGATTCATATTATTCAAGAATAACCAATCTTAGACTAATAGTATCAACTATAGGGCAGGGCAGAATCATGCTCAGAAAGGAATTTTAGACATGCTGGATTGTAAAAACAGTTCAAGAACACATAAAAATGAAATGACAAAGGATAGTCACTCACCAGTTAAGCGAGCAAAACCAAAATAACACCACAAAGTCGAGAGTCCAGAATATTTGGCCTTGGCTTTAAGCCGGCCAGGACCAGTAGTAAACAAGAGAGAGCAGAGAGAGTATAGAACTAAAACCCTAAGTTTCTTAGTGGTAGTCTATTACTTCAAGTCTGTCCTAAGGGGAAAGAGGGAAGGGGTTTAAATAACCTCAGACTAGGGTACCAAACATGAAAATAATCAATCGATTTATTTAAGGAAACACTAAAAATTATTAAGGTAAGTCAAGAAGAATGTGTATAAAAACAATCAAACAAGTCTGGGAATCACAAGTTCTTAGGGAATAATTAAGGCAAGAGTCATAAATAGATAGGCAGAATCAGTAAAAAAAATAAAATAAGGATCGAAGCCCTAATTTTAAGGTAAGTAAATTAGTTGGAATAATCGAAGAAACTAACATACATATAGACAAATATGTACAAATACTGAAGAAAACACGGTAACAAAAATAAAAAGAAAAAGATCATTACAGATCTGAGCCCTAATTTTATGGAAAAATGAAACTAGTCAGCAAATTCACAAAAATCTTGATAGAACGCATATAGACAGATATAAGGGAACATTAAAGAAGAAACTCAAAAAAAAAAAACCCAGAATAGATCTTAATGATCTGAGTCCTGATTTTGGGGCAAATAAATTAGGCAAACACTTTTTAACGAAAAGGAAAATAGCAGAAAATAGACATGCAGAAACATAAAGGAGGTTTTAACAAAAAATAAGAAAAAAGTTTAAACATATCTTAAAAAGGTCTAAACCCTAATTTTAGGGTAAATATAGAATCAAAAGAATCTCAGAGATTTGTATCCCAAGAAGCAAAGAATGAACATAGATAAAAGAAAGGGGAAGTTCAAATTAGATTTGGTTTGAAAATGAATAAATCAGCTTGCCATATTAGGGAAGCTACTAGGTTATACCATAATCGCATAGTCAGTAGTGAGACAAGGTGAATAAGGTAAGAAAATCATTAATCGATCCCATATCTGGTTGGAATCAAATAAATATTAGGGGGTATTAAGGTGACGGTGCTAGGGTATACAGAGGAGAGGGAGAGAGTATAGAGACATGGTTGGGTGTTATGGTCTCTAGGGTTTGGAGATGGGGATATAAGGAAAAGGCGGGTTGTTTGTTAGCCGTTGATCATTTATGATCAACGGTTAGGATTTAGGTAGATTTGGGTCAGTTATGGATTGGGCTTAGGGTAACTAGGCTAGGTGTTTAGGTAACTGGGCTGGTGGGTTGGTCCGAAATTGGGAATAAGGGCTAGATTTTAAATATCCATTTTAACAATTAAATAATTTATAAAAAACAATTAATAGATAAAAAAAATATCACTTGTATATGAAAATAATTTAAGATAATTATTTAACATTATAAAATATAAAAAGTCATTTTTCGTATAAATAATGTAGTTATGCACATAAATAGGCTATTATTGCAAAAATATGCAATTTTAGCCTAAGGATGCGAATATAATTATAATACATACATCAAAAAATATTTAAAGCTTAATATGGATATATATGATAAAAAGTAAATGATAAATCATCATTTAAATTATTTGAGATACAATTAATAATTATTTATATAACAAAATGCAGGAATAAATTGATTAAAATCCCCTACAAATTATAGAAAATTATGAAAAAATGCTTGTATATGTTTATAAATCAAGTAATGGTGCATATGCACTATTTTAAGGGTATATATATATATATATATATATATATATATTTGAGAAATCTGAGGGGAAATTGGGTATCGACATCCATCTCATCCACATCAACAACCTCAGTAGGCTCTCCCACCTTTTCTTCCCATTGTCCATCTTTTTCTTCTTGCTTTCTTCTAAAAATTTATGCAACTCTTCCTCACTTTACTTCAGCTGACTCCTTGTGGCTCTTCCTCTTGGGAAAGGAATTTGTAGTGTCAGAAGGAGCAACCTTTCTTTTGTTGGCTCTAGCAGTGCCAGGGGTCTTTGTCTTAGGAGTTCTCTTCTTCTTGGGTTTATAACTATCACCTACCTTTTTCAATAGATCTGCGAGGGTTTCTTCAATGGAGGAACCAGGTTCATCCATATGTTTTCCAAGATTAACCAGCCCTTCAGCGGCTTCTCCAGATCTACTTCCCCCTGTTTTCTTGCCACTTTCTTCTACTTTTTCTGACTCTGCTCCACAGATAGCCATTTTACCAGTTTCAAAAGTGGGTGAAGAATCAACCACTCTTTTCCCTTTTTCCCTCTCATCACTTCGCACACCCTCACTCTCCTTTTATTTTTCTCTTTTATTTTTACCACCTCTCCTTCTAGACTTAGGCGTTTCTACATCTACCACAGACCTAACCAATATAAACCTATTTTCTAAATTTTCAACCAAATCAGAAATGACCTCAGTAATAGTGTTTGGACCAGATGTTACCTGCTCAGTATTGGAAGACCCATTTTCTTCCCCCTTAGTTGCTACCTTGAAGGAGTCGTCAGATTTCTGAGGTTCTTCGGCTTGACTTGCTTGTAATTGTGCGTTTAATTTCCTTGAAAGTCCACCTCCAGCCATAATTTTTCGAACAAGCATTTTTACTCGTTTTTTCCTAGGTTGAGGGGTAGTGGAAGATGAGGAACATGGTGGGGGTGTACCAGGGTTATCAGAAGGGTTAGTCATTTTGTGCTTGGTTTTGGAAGGAAGAAAATAGAGAAGGATATAAGTTGCAGAGTAATTTCGACGGTTTAGGAATTATGAGAAGAGGGCAGTGATGATGATGATCAATTTAAAGGGAGGGGGTAATTAATGGGTAACGGCAGGTTCAGTAGTCGACTAGAAGTCTAATCAAACTGAAATGTTAGTTTTGAATAGACGGTGGAGTCTCCCCTAGAATTTAGGTGATTTAATTTGGTTAGGTTTCTTTTGAACGGAACTGGTTCAATTTAATTAGATAAGTTTAAGAGAGTTTTGGAATTAGGTAGGACTCTGCTCATGATTCAAATATTAGTATTTCAAATTGTGCAGAGTGTAGAAAACATACCGTGCTATCTAGATGAACCATCATTGATGAACCAAGTTCTTCACTGAGAATCCTCTTGTGCATGTCTCAATTTACCAAAATAGAGAAAATATCATTAGAGATTAGTGAGTCATTTTAACACATGGCACATGAGTATACTATTTACAGTATGAGACTGAGCAAAAATTAGTCTAGTTATTTACACAAGTTCTAGATTTTCTAAACAATTTGTTTTTTCAAATTGTTTTTGGTTGTAAATTCTGAACTGGTCCTTTTAGGTGATCTTAATAATCCCTAATTCTAACCTGTTTCTTTCAACGTGATCTCTACTTAGAGATTTTGTGAAGATGTCAGCTATATCCTTGAACCACTAATCTTGCCTTGTTCCTTGTAACTGTTCCATCTTTATCAAGTTTGTTTCTAAAGACCCACTTAGTGCCAATTACTGATATGTCCAAGGGCCTTGGTACCAGATGCCAAACTTGACTCCTTTTGAATTGGTTGAGTTCATCTTGCATTGTATTTACCCAATCTGCGTCCTGCAAAGCCTCAGCAACATTTTTAGGTTCAATTAGAGATAAAAAAGCATCAAAAGCACAAAGATTCTTTAATGAAGATCTGTTTTTGATTCCAGAGGTTGGATCAGTAATGATGTTCTCAATGGGATGACAGCTTTGATATTTGTAAGGTCTCACAACCAACTGGTTTCCCTTTGATGTTCCTTAAGTGTTTTGTTGCTGTGGAACAGGTTCATGGACAGGTTCCATTTAGGTTTGAGGATCATTTGCTCTTTGTTCTATTCCCCATTTCATGTTTCCTGGGGTGGATGAACCTGTTCCATCGCCTGTTCCGTCCTCCAGTGCAACCTCAGTCTGGGATATGTTTTCATTAGAGTTTCTTACCAGCCCAATTGGTTCATCATCATGTTCTTTCCTCTTAGAAAGGATGTTAGTTTCATCAAAAACCACATGAATACTTTCTTCAACACACATAGTTCTTTTGTTATAGACCTTATAAGCTTTACTATGTGAAGAATATCCCAAGAATACTCCTTCATCACTTCTGGGATCAAACTTGCGTAGGAAGTCTTTTCCATTGTTGTGCACAAAACGCTTGCATCCAAATGCCCTAAGATGGGATATATTTGGTTTTCTCCCTTTAAGTAACTCATAGGGATTCTTCTCTACAAGAGGTCTAGTCATGCACCTATTTGTGATGTAGCATGCAGTATTTACAGCTTCTGCCTAGAAGCTATGGGGCAGTTTACTAGAAAGAAGCATCGTCCTAACAATATCTTCAAGTGTCTTTGTTGACCCATGTCACTGCATAGTTTTGAAGATTGACAAATGGCTGACCAGTTGAACCAGGTCCATCAGAGCACACATCTTGAACTGAATAGCCAACACATGAACCGTATATGCATAGGAGATATTTGTGAATGTGAATTATCAATGAACCAAGAGATTGTCTCCTAATGAAAAAAGGTTGCAAACTGATGAGCAGATTGAAGTCGAATTCAACAAGGAAAGTAACAACTGACTCTATAAATACTCGATGTATTTCTGCTAGAATGAAAAGTCGCACAAAAGCTGAATCAAAATCTGAAAGCAAAGTTCCCAGATTTATTTTGCTAACAGAATCATTGTGCGATTCAAAGGCTATAGTTCAACTAGAAGAACCAGTTCCATCTGATTAATTATTGAGTCTAGTTGATTGTAGTAGGAGTTTTAATATTGTATCTTTTCAGCTTTCACAGAAGCAATTGTAATAGGTACGCATTGTTCAAGTTAGATTTAACTTGAAGCTTGTAGAAATTAGCTGGGGGCTAGTTACTACAAAGGGATTAGAGTTAGTACTAGGATTACAAAAGAGTTTATTTTGTAAGTCCGTTTGGCTCAGAGTTTTTAGTGAAGTGTTTGAGCAAATCCTACTGAGGAGTAGGTCGTGGTTTTTTCACCTTTTGAGCCAGGTGTTTTCCACTTAAAAATCTCTGTGTTTTTACTTTACTACTTTTAATATTCTACAACAGTAGAAGTAAGTACATCAAGAAGAACCAGGTTCTTCCAGTTAGACAACACTCGAAAAATTGGGTACCTCACAATTAACTTATATAATTGTGTGGTATTGACGTCTAAAACATCAGTTCTATTCTTTCTTTCAACTACTCTATTTTGTTGTGGAGTCCTAGGAGCAGAAAAATTATGATCTATGCCATGCTCATCACAAAATTAAGCAAATTTAGCATTTTCAAATTCAGTGCCATGATCAGACCTAATTTATACAAGTTGATTACCTAGTTGTTTTTGATTTTTTCTAACAAAAGAAGTGAACATGTCAAATGCTTTATCTTTTGATGTTAAAAACAATGTCCAAGTAAACCTAGAGTAATCATCAACAAGCACCATCACATATCTTTTACCACCTTTGCTTAATGTTCTCATTGGACCACAAAGATCCATATGGACCAGTTCCATCATTCTGGTGGTACTTACCACTTTCTTGCATTTAAAATAAGATCTTACATGCTTCCCCTTGCACAAGTCTCAGAAACTTTGTGTTCCTTGAACTTAATATTAGGCAGTCCTATAACCAAGTCCTTGGAAACTAATTTGTTGAGTTGACTCAGACTTGCATGTCCAAGTCTCTTATGCCAAAGGAAGGGATCACTGTCCATTACACTTAAACAAGTGAGTTCATTTTTTGAAAGTGTGGACAAATCTATAGTGTATATATAGTGTTCACTCTTTTTCCTTGCAAGACAATCTTGTTAGTGGTAAGATTTATCATAAAGCATTTAGTATAGGTGAATGCTACCAAGTTACCTCTATCACACAGTTGTGATACACTGATCGGACTGTATTTTTAAGCCGTCTATCAAGTAGATATTATCAATAGAGTGAGAATCATTCTTACCTACCTTACCAACCCCAATGATCTCACATTTCTTTACATTTCCAGAGAAGACATTGCCTCCTTTGAGGTCCTCAAGTGAAAGGAACTAGTCCTTAGTCTTAGGAACCCAAACTAGTTTGGGTCCCTTTCTATATGCAAAAAGATGAATTAATTCTTTTTAGCCCAACTTGGTAGCCAATTCTTCCCTTGAATAAAATTTTTGTTCTTTTGGATTTCCTTTTCTTTTACACTACATTCACTTTTATAGTGACCAATTTTACCACAGTGAGTACAAATCTTGTTCTCAAGAAGAGTGAGGTACTTGCTTTTGGGATCCCACTTAGGTTGCAGATTCCCAAAGCCAAGTGCTCTTCTATTCTTGTAGCCATGACAGAGCATCGGAGGACCTGTTCCATTTATTGGTTCTGTCTAGTTCATGCTTGACCTTGCCCAGATCCTCCTTCAAGACTCTTACTTGCTCATCCTTCTTATATAACTCATCTTTCAGTTTACCTATACTTTTTTCTAGAGTGAGTTGTGTGCAATTAGCTGTCTTCTTACTTGTTCCTAATTTCAGTTTTAGGTTTTCAGATTTTAGTTCTAGGACATTTTCTTCAAATGGATGGAACTGGTTCTTTAGTGCAGTATTCTCGCTTACAGTTTCACTAACTATGAGTTCCAAGTTCTTACACTTTGCTTTTATCATCACACATTCCTTAGACAACTGTTCCTTTTCATTATTTATATTCTCAGATTCATCAATGAAGTATAGAAGTAATTCAGGAAGTTTTTCTTTAGACAAAAACTTAATATTGTCTTTGAGATGAATTATACTTGCCTCAAATTCCTCATGAGATTCCTCATCGGATTATCCAATTGCCATAAGTGCTTGTTCATCTCCATCTTCATCATCTGAGTCCTTATCTGAGTTTTCTTCCCAAGAAGCAACCATAGTCTTTGTTGCCCCTTTGTTTTTCTTTGGATGAACCTGTTCCTTCTCCAATTTCTTCGTTCAGATCTTTCCTTCTTCCACTCAATTTCCCATTGAGGGCAGTTCTTGATGTGATTATCAGTCTTCCCACATTCATTGGTCGGGTTTTCAAGAACCCTTGGTTTGTTGTAATTTCCACTTCTTGAAGAACCCTTTCCTCTCATTAGGTATTTCTTGAGGTCCTTTGTGATCATAGCCATATCATCTTCCTCTAGATCAACACCTTCAGTGATTATGAGTGCCAGACTCATTTCCTTTTTGGGCACATCCATCTTCTAAGTTCATAAGCAGTGAGATTTGAATCAACTCATCCAACTTATGAGTTGCAATGTTCTTTGATTCCTGAATTGCAGTGATTTTGCTTTCCCAAGAGACTACCAGAACATTTGTCAAAATCTTCTCTACTTTGTCTTCTTCAAGAAGAATCCTTCCAAGAGACTTAAGTTCATTTGTCACCGTGGTGAATCTTGTATACATCTATTGGATGGTTTCCCCTTCCTTCATAGTGAAATTCTCATATTGAGAATATAGTAAAGTTCCTCTGGACCTCTTCACTTGAAGTGTTCCTTCATGAGCCACTTGCAAGGTGTCCTAAATTTCCTTAGTAGTAGTACAACTTTGAATTCTGTGGTACTCTTCTGGACTAAGTCCACACACAAGCCATTTCTTGGCATTGACATTCTTCTCCCATTTCCTCAAGTCCTCAGCAGTGCAGTTAGCTCTTGTTTTTGGCATATCTACTCCTTCAGCATTCTTCTTCATAGTAGCCAGGGGACCGTCAATGACAATGTCCCATAGCTCATAGTCTTCTCCTATGATATGGTCTCTCATTCTGTTTTTCCACCAGGAGTAGTACTAGCCATTGAAGAGTGGTGGCCTGGAAGTTGATTGTTCTTCCCAATTTCCAGGTGGTGCGCTCATCTTGATCTTATCCTAAGGTGTTAGCCTCTTCAAGGATAACCCGCTCTGATACCAATTGATGTTTTATACTTCAATACCACACAAGAGGTGGGATGATGTGATTTGTGTGGTGTCTAATTTTTTGCGTGCACAGATTATAGAAGGACCTGGTTCTTTTATGTGTTCCTAATACTATTATTGTGGAATAATAAATACATAAATTAAAGAACACACAAATTTTTACATGGAAAACACCTGACTCAAAAGGTGAAAAAATCACGACCTACTTCCCAGTAGGATTTTCCCAAACTCTTCACTAAATTATTGAGCCAAAAACTGCATTTACAAAAACACTTTTGTAAACCTAGTACTAACTCTAATCGCTTGTAGAAAACAACCTCTAACTGTTGCGACAACTCCAAGTTAACTCTAACTTGAATACATAGTGTACCTATTACAAATGCCTCTTGATAAAGCTAAAAGGTAAAATATGAAAACACCTACTACTATTGAACTAGAATAAAAGACAGACACTTGGAACTAGTTCTTCTATCTGGTTCAAGTAGCTTCAGGTTTGCACACTTGAATCTCACACGAATTGCTTGTAAAATGCCTTGCTATTTTGCTTTCAACTCACGTTTAACTTTTTCTTTTGTGTGTGCCTGTAAAATGAAAACATCCTAAAATATATAGAGTTAGTCGGTGAAGAAATAACTAAAGTTCTAATGCTACTCTTCCTTGGTGGAAGAGTTTTAGTTAATCTCAACTCCTAACTCCTTATGTAACGACCCGACCGGTTGTTTTGATCTCTAGCGCGTCGTTCGGCGGTTTGAAGTCATGAGAAACTTCATTTCAGGTATTATAACTCGTAGGCATGGTCGAAGTTGAATTTTGGGAAGTTCGGAGTAAAATTGAAAAGAAAATTCCCATTTCAGAAGTCTTAAGTTGGAGAAATTGACTAAGATTGAAATTTTGAGTAAACGACCTCCAAATCAGGATTTGAAGGTTTCAGCAGGTTCATATGATGATTTCAAACTTGGGCGCATGTCCGTATTGGGCTTTGGATAACCCGGGAGCGTTTCAGCGTATATTGTGAAAGTCAACATTTTGAAGAAATTTCCTAAGTCTGGGTTGAAGTGCATCTCAGCGATATTGATGTCTGTTTGGGTTCCGAGATTAGAAATAGCTCCGTATGGTGATTCTGGAGTTGGGAGCGCGATCGGAAGTGAATTCGGATGTCCGTAGGTCATTTTGAAGTTATTTGGCTAAAGGTAGAAATTTGAAGGTTTTTGAGAAATCCGACCGGAAGTGGAAATTTTGATATCGGGGTCGGAATGCGATTCCGAAAGTTGGAGCAGGTTCGTAATGTCAAATATGACTTGTGTGCAAAATTTAGGGTCAATCAGACGTGAATTGATAGGTTCAGCATCAGATGTGGAAGTTTGAAATTTCAAGTTCATAAAGTTTGAGTTTTAGTGCGATTCGTGATTTCGGCGTTTTTTGATATGATTGGAGGCCTCGAGCAAGTCCGCATTATGTTTTGGAACAGGTTGTTGTAATTGGATAGGGTCCCGGGGGCCTCGGGTGGATTCCGGGTGGTTAACAGATCAATATTTGAAGTTGAGAAAAGGCTAAAGTTGCTGACATCTGGTGTGACCGCACCTGTGAGGCTTGGGCTGCAGGTGCGGCTTTGGCACCGCAGGTGCGATATTTTGCTGGCTTGGCAGGGAGCGCAGGTGCAATGTAATTTCTGCTCTTGCGAATTCGTAGATGCAGACTATGGGGCGCAGATGCGAAGTTTGGCTGGGGCTGAGGAAGCCGCATGTCGGAAGTTTGGGTGCACCTGCGGAAGCGCAGGTGCGAGATTTTTATCGCATGTGCGAAAATAGGCTTGGGCAGAATGTTTTTAAAACCGGGATTTCTTGGCCATTTCTTCAATTTTCACTTGGTGTGGGCGATTTTCACTTCCATGCCTATAAGGTTAATCTACAAGAAATAAACCAATCAAATATGGTAAATCTCATATACGAGAGTGAAAGAGGATAACTTGCACCATGCCTTCAAAGAAGTATGCACGACCTCATTGGCCCATCTAAGAGCACCGTGGCTGGCTAGCTTTGCTTTCTCAGAGGGACCTATCAAAGGCTTGAGCCACACTTCGGTCTCACCCGTTTTCTTGAAAAGGTTCCCTTCAGCTGGAACCTCTATTACCACCTGCCGCATCTCTCTGTTGGAAGACCCTACTTCCCTAACGGAAGGCATGGAAGCAGGCAGAGATGGAACAGCAACGACACGGAAGGTTGAGGAGCTGGAGAAGCCACGGGCAAAGCAGCAGGCATAGAGAGTTGGAAAGTTGAAGAAGTTACAGGTAAAGCAACAACAGAAGTTGAAATAGCCAAAGGAACAGACGAAACACCTTCTCTCAAAGAAGCAGGAAAGACAACAGCCAAAGGGACGTCGTCAGGAGCAAGATCAACACCCTCATGAATAGGGGAATGTGAAACATCATCAAGGACATGGGGCTCAATCACAGACACGGAAGGCCAGGTTGAGGCTGTAAGCTCATCATCTAAAACCATTCGCCTTTTCCGTGGCCTGTGGACTAAAGCACCCTCTTCTTCCTCTTCTACAAAACGAGACTCACTAATATTCCTCTTCGAGGAAGATGAACCAACAATAATTTCATGGGCCTGAGCCAAGGATATCTTCGGGATAGATGAAGCAGACACCCCCACGAGCAGAGAACCCTATTAAAAAAGGAAAAAGTTAAAAAAAAAAATTAAAAAAAGAGACTCGAGTAAGGAAAGAAGCAATAACAAAAGCTTCACTTACCGTGGGTCTTTACTTGCCAACCATACCTCCCAGCGAGGTACTTCCAAGATCTCTCTTCTGAAGAAGCAACAAATAACAATTTTTCTACCCAATCACGAATACCGGAGACATTCTCAACAATATTCATGATTGCTGAGAGAAGAAAAAAATGACACGGTGTTAATAAAACATCTCAAGTCAAAACAAGAAAAAGTAAATGTGAGCTAAAGCATACTCACGTGCGCGATTCCACTTCTCAGGGAAGGGAAGATTTTCTTTACCCACTAAACCAACAGTGGGTACAACAATATACCGGAGGTACCAGCCCCTATCCTTATCGTCTCCAGGGGTTACCAACACTCTTTTGCTTCTAGCAGTCAGAGTAAAAAACCTTTCACGAAATAAGGTAGGAGAGTAGAGGTGAATAAGATGGTTGAAGGTAAAAGGAACCGAGGCTAAAGAAGCCAAACTCCTAAGACATGCGACAACTCGCCACACAAGCGGGCCAACTTGTCCTAAGCAGATATTGAAAAAACGGCAAAACTCAATTATAACTGGGTCAATGGGGGGTCTAAACCCTAAAGTGAAAGGATACGTATAAACAAAAGAATATCCCGTCTTGTAAGACGTTATTCTTTTATTACTATTCCGAATATAGACAGGAAAGTCAGACCTCCAAAAGCACTTCATACGGACAAGGGAAATATGACCCTCAGTTATAAAGGTTGGATATCTTTCTACACTATCAAGAGAAGAAGATTGATCTACTAGAACTTGACTATCCCTAGCAAAAACAAACTCAACAGGGACAATTTCATCGACTCCAGGTTCACGAAGGCGTTCGCCTCTACCTCTAGACAAAGACCGAGAAACCTTAAACCTCGGAGAAACTAGATATCTAGTGGAAAGAGGAGGAACTATCTGAGAAGAAGAGGAGCCCCTCANGAAGCAAAGAAAAGAAAACATGTATTTATACTTGAAGACAACCGTCAAACATGAAGAAAAAGGAAAATAATGATGAAAAATCATAATTGAAGATGTCACTTCGGGACTGGCACATCCGCAAAATGCCCTAAAAGGTGCCGAGTAAATGCAGAACCAATCCGAAAAGGACACGTGGTATGAGTATTAAATGGAAGTGACAAACGACGTCTATGGTGTAGAGAAGGATACAATGATTCAAGGAAAAGCGGTGGAAAAATATTCACGCCATAAATGAATATCCACTTACCAAATATTAATCGTTAAATATATGGTAAGTCGGGGGACTATCTGTATTGGTAAAAAAGAGTTTCACACGTAAGCCAGCTTTTGACAACTCAGCCAGTCACGTGGACACAGGAAAACGTGA
Organism: Nicotiana knightiana; assembly: GCA_005239525.1. Classification (NCBI taxonomy): domain Eukaryota; kingdom Viridiplantae; phylum Streptophyta; class Magnoliopsida; order Solanales; family Solanaceae; genus Nicotiana; species Nicotiana knightiana. The sequence continues at coordinate 828 of ML436183.1, read as the reverse complement.
CAGCTGGATGTGATTCTTTGAAGAGATATGGTACAAAGAGGAACTGTCAGTAAACCCACGAACTTATCAGTCACGGGAAACTCAACTTGATCAAAATGGGAGATAGGCACGGTCAGAATGAATCTAGAGAAAGCTACGGGCAGATTCAAGGACCCACAATTGATTACTCGAACATTATGTAACCGAACCCCAATTACCGTTATCCTTTGTAACGCCTCATTAATGTCATAATTAGTCATTAATGACAACCATAGCAAGAGTCGTACGTTGTAAGAATCTCCTATATAAGGGAGAGGAATACAGCTTGTAAAGGCATCTGATTCTGAATACAATTAACTTTGATTTTTTATTTTTGCAATACTATCTGTTATTCATTTTTCTTCATTACTTTGATTATCAGTAACCCGTATTCATCTTAAAAATAAGCTATAGTCAAAGGGTCTAATTCTTTGGTTAAACAATTATGTTTTGTAACAGATTGGTGTAATTGAATAGGGTCCCGGGGGCCGCGGGTGGAATCCAGGTGGTTAACGGATCAATATTTGAAGTTGAAAAAATGCTGAAGTTGCTGTCATCTGGTGTGACCGCAACTGCGACGCTTGGGCCGCAGGTGCGGCTTTGGCGCTGGAGGTGCGATATTTGGTTGGCTTGGCAGGGAGCGCAGGTGCGATGCAATTTTCGCACCTGCAAAGTCATAGATGCGGACAATGGGCGCATGTGCGAAGTTTGGTTGGGGCTGAGGAAGACGCAGGTGCGGAAGTTTGGGCGCATGATGAGTGGCTAGAATTCATGATTTTAAGCATTATATACCTTGCATTTTATGTGTTT